>OMOT01089122.1:2505-13747 GCA_900312575.1 Acanthochaenus luetkenii | reverse complement strand
ACTTGACTTTCTCTGTCCATTTACTCTCTTTCTTTGTCTTCAGAATTTGACAGCCTTGTGACCTCTCCATCTTGTTCTTCTCTCTCTCTCTCTCTCTCTCTCTCTCTCTCTCTCTCTCTCTCTCTCTCTCTCTCTCTCTCTCCTCCCACTCTTCCCCTTAAGAGTGGAAAAGAGGTTCGAGGTGAACTGGAAAAAATGGCGAAGATTTTATCCCATTTTAAGCCGCCCGACACCATTTTATAGACATCAGGGAGAAAAATCACACGATGAATGTGCTCACAAGGAACTCGTTCAGCATTCCAGTCTAGATATTCAGACTGTAGTGGCATACGTGAACACACCAAGGGTGGAAGTAAAGAATGACAATTACTGTAATTGAGTAGGTTTGTTGTGTGCTTACTGTATACGTTAGCGTTATTATATAAGTTAGTAATTCTACTTTAACTCAAGTATGTTTTGACTGAAGCGTTGTACTTTGCTACATTTTAAATCATATCCGTTTCAGAGCACAGATTTTGGAGGCTTCCCAAAAACGTGGACTATCCATAAACTGGCTAATTGTATGGCGTCACAAATGGCCCGTTGTGATGGCATGAATGGTTTCGTCAGCAGAGAGAGACGAATCAAAGAAGAGAAGAGTAATCGGGCTTTACTTTGTTAATGCACTTTATTACGTAAAGTTTATTGTGTGAATCTAATTTCTGAATTCTATGTCCTCTCGTCCTTTTTCGTGGGAAAAAGAATATGTAAAAATGTCCATTCAAAATTATTTTACTCTGAATCATTTTCCCTTTTTCGTAAAAGAAAAATCCTTATTCCTGTGGATGACTGGCCAAACTTAGCGGACGTGACATCACATCAGGATATTTCCAGTGGCTATAATGAAGTTTGATAGCAAAACATATATCCAAGTACACCTTCCACCCCTGTAACTGAGTTCATTCAAAGGTTCTGCACATCTTCCAGCTTTCATCCACCACAACTCTCTCTGTCACCCCGTACAGGCCTACACAGCCCTCAACATGGGCCGCGCCCCTCGGTCCACGACGCCCATGGGCAACTCCCTCTTCTGGCACGACTACGATGACAACTGCCTGTACGAGTGCCTGGATGGAAAAGACTGCAAGAGCTTCTTCTGCTGCTACGAGGAGTGCAAAGAAGGAGGCTGGAAGAAAGGGCATATCCACGTCAAAATCAATGAGCTGGATTCCTACTCCCGCGTTTTCTTTCCCACCTCCTTCCTGCTCTTCAACATCGTCTACTGGGTCAGCTACCTCTACCTCTAGTAGGCCGTGATCCGTGGGTCCACTGAAACAGCCACAGGCCCCACCACTTTGCATCGGGGCTCACGGTTGGAGGTAAAAATTAAGCGAGGAGGAAACGGTCGAAGCAGCTCTGTGTGGAGTCGTGAGAGACACGCTGCCGTCGGACCGGCGCGGCGGAGAAATACTTTGGAATCGTTTGGTCACCAGTGCCGCTGTGGTGTAAAAAGGCCACGGTGCTTCGAGCGGTTCGGGATCGTGGCACTCCGAGATTTGGACGAAAAGGAGATACTCGAGGAAGAACCAAACTCGTGGGACGTTTGGGAACGGGGGTTGCATTGCCGAATCTTGGTCGACGAGACGGCGAAGCATCCATAGTGCCTTCTTCAGAAAAGGATGTGACACAGAGAGAGACGCAGCTTCAGAGTTCCCCTCCATTATCTTTATTACCTCATCCATCACGCCGCCGCACGCTGAGCTGTTTGTTCCGTCTTCGATGAAACAGACCCGGCCTTCACCGCTGGAGACGTTTCAAAAAGTGCCACTCACCGTTCATTTTGTAGCACATTCATTTTAGGTGTACTCTAGGATTAGTTATACTTTCGGATAATAGCAATGCCTTGTTATTATTAGAATTAGTCATATTTTCACGGCAAGTCCGCTAGTTCACACGCGTCTTAAGCTGTTAATTGTTAAGTAAGAGTCAGTGTCATGGGCAGTGGTCGTGTGGTGACATCTTTCTTCATGAAGTCAGTGAGCTTTACAGAGACAACGTGTTCATAATGCTTTCTGACCAGGCAGCGCAGTTTAGATGCCAAGAAGATTTGGGTGTTTTGTAATGAATGCTGGAATAAACTCTTATACACAGAGCTAGATTTTTTTTTTTAAACTGTCCTGCAGTGACATTTTATATTCTTTGCACATTTTACTTTTACATTCATTGTTTGTTTGTTTTTGTGGGTAAATTAATTCTTCGCATAAAGGCCTGCTGAATAGGTGCTGTGGATCACCCTGGTTGAAAATTGTCACGTTTGTAGATACTGAATATTGGCATCAGCAGCTTCAATACAGAAATATCCGCATCAGCCTTCAAAAACCCATGTCGGTTGAGCCCTAATACACGTACAAACATGCATACATAGCATATTTATTTTGCACACAGTCATCCCATCCAGTTTCAAAACTTAGTAGAGCTTGAGTGGTTAAAAATTGGGGTTCTGGTGAAAATGTCAATAGTGTTGTTTTTGTTCCCTAATGAAAAATGAAAAGGGATGTCTGATGTCCTGCCATATATAGGACCTAAAAGCACATCCTGTTGTGTTCAGCTGGTCATAGGTCCTGTAACATAGGTTCTATATATTATGATAGACCATACACCCACATACACAGAGTAGTGATCAAATAATAATGAATGATCTACAATGGTTGTTGATGACGCTCGAGTCCCACATCCCCTCCTCAAATATGTAAAACTGATGCATATAGACAAGTTCAAAGAACACAGGCATGGATAGGGCGGCTAGTGTTGGAAACACCTTATTTTGGTTTTGTGTACTGTTATATGGTGTTTCTGCAGTTGTTTGGCTTTGTAGAACAATGAATCCCCCCTGTTTTGTCCCGGTATTTGTATGTTCAGAGAAAGCTTTTATGTAAGATGTATCTAATTAATGTTTCTATTTTCATACAGTTATATATGGAATGTACGTTAGGCCAGTAGCAAGGCCGTAGTCAATCTGTTTCCAGTTCAGTCAGTTCAAGGAGCATAAATGTATTCTTATTTACATATTCATATGGCCTCAAGACAATTTGTGTCCTGTCCAGAGGTTTTTACTTGCAAATCAAGCTGCCTCAAGTAACGCTAAAGAAACAGGAGAGGGGCTATTGCCCTATGGGCCATTACTTACTTTGCTGATTTAGTATATTAGCTAATTTGAGGTAATTCATAAAGTAAAATTTGATTGGAATTTAGAAACATATAAATACATGTCTATCTATCTATCTATCTATCTATCTATCTATCTATCTATCTATCTGTCTGTCCTTTATGAACTGACTGAATTGAACGGAGTTTGACCCACGCAGAAGTCAATAATCCTCACCTCTGATATTTCTATTACACTTTATAAGTGTCTTAGTCCGTTGAGATACTTCAATAAAACAAAATCCCTATTTTCAAAGTCTTTATGGAAATCACCTGTGTGTTTCAATTGATTGGGATCTGTATTTGTAAAGCCTCTCAACAACAAGAGTACTGACCCAGGATCAGAAATGGCGTCATACGAGGATAATGAAATCACTAGAAATGGAAGTGAGTACGGACCCAGGATCAGGGTTGAAGTCATACAAGCATAATGAACTCACTTAAAAGCCTCCAGGGACCTCATCACCCCATTTCTAACCTTCTCTGAAAACAGCCCATCTCTCAAAGTGGTGTGTAATTACGTCCATCAGTTGCAATCTCTGTCATGCTGAGGTTCGGGTGAGTAGGAGGTGAATCAAAGAACAAATTATGTTTTTTTCTGTTTTGTTTTTAATTGTCAGGAATCAGTTGTTACTCCTACTTTGCCTTGTAAACCAATCATTTACGCACACAACATTTACATTACATTACGGCATTTCATTTGTGTTAATTGTTAGTGAGGTTTCTGGGGGGGTGAGCTCCAAAGAGCCATTCTGATCTTGGATCAGCACTCCAAAGTGAATATTTTATGAAAACAGGATCTAGAGTGAAAATAGTCAGGTGTGTTTTTCTAGTGCGTGGTACATTGCTTATATTAATAAATAATGTTTTTGGTCAAGTGCTACTCTTTACTAGTCTTTTTGTGCAAGTTGACCATGGCAAGTAGAAAGTGTGTTTGGCCACCATGAGCCACCATTAAAATGGTTTAATGTGCCTCGGCATAGATTGTGAAAGTGTCTGTTGGAGGGGGATGCAACACCATTCTTCCACGTTCACATACAAAATGAATTGTGATTGCAATGTGATTAAGACAGTAGTGCAAGTAAGGCAGTACCCATGTGAACACCATGTAAGTACCAGCAAGCGTTGTCATATGTGCACTACAATTTTACTTGCATTAAAAGACCAGTCTGAAAATGTTTGCACCTTAATCACATTTCTCTAACACGTGTAGTTGGTGATGTAGCTCATGTTCTGTCAGAATCATGTAAACAGCTTAATTGCAGTCTTAATGAGAGTATTGCCATTAGTCGCATTGTTGTGCACATGTAAACATACTGTAGCGGCTAAGACCTCAAAGCCCAAATTATGGGCAATTGGGTGTGACCAGCATTTGATGCATGACCCGACGCATTTGCACTGGTGTGCAAACCACACGTGCGTCAAAACACAGTATACCTTTTCATCCGTTGTTTACTCATTTGTTTCCCCTTACTTTGGCAGTTACCTAAATGTTCACATCTAGTGGCTGGTTTACTTATTTCTACCCCCACTCCCCCTTTTATTATTGGATTTTATTCAAATTAACGAGAGAAGGCTAATTCTGAGCGAAAACTATTATGACTCTACCTTCACTGCAAGTCTTCCGTGCGTGCTTGATATGCACGATGGGGGGTATTACAGAAATAAGACTTGTTAAATGTTATAGTGATAGATGCGTGTTTTGCTTATCAAAATCCTAAAATCAATGTCACTTGTTGCAAACCCAGGTGGCCTTTATGGTATCTGTGACTTTGAAACATTTAGTTAGCTTCAAAAGAACAGACAGTGCTTATTCATTAGTATCAAAAGACTTGTGTTCAAGAGGTTGTGATGGACAAGTTGACAAAGTAAGCCTACCATGTACAGTAGAATGGGTTACAAAGTGTCCTCAGTCTCTGTTAACACTGATACCACTAATATTCATTGACAGATTCACAGGCACATCAGTCCTTTACCCTGAAGAATATCCTGCCGCCCACGCAAAGCAACGGCAGGGTGGCACGCTAACACAGTGGATACGGGGAGAACATCTCTTGTGCAGTGGAACTTGAGCTGTCAGTGTGTGTGTGTGTATGTGTGTGTGTGGCTCTGTGTGCATGCACACATGCATACAGTATTTGTGTGCATTCATGCATGCATACCTCAGTGAAAAAGGACTTTCTTCCTTTGTCAATGTATGTGTGGATGTGAATATACATGTGTGCAGCATGTGTGTACAGTATATGTGCATGCGTGTACAGTGTTTATTTGTGTGTGTGTGTACAGTGTTTATCTGCTTTAAGGAAGGCAAGAACTCTTGGAAATCCCTTTCCCCACAAGAGGGATGACATTCATGCTCACACACCTTTGTCCCACTTTCCCTCACTTTCACCACAAATTAAATTGTGTGTGTATGTGTGTGTGTGTTTGTAGCCTGTCCTTCATGCATATTGATCCCATAGTCCATGTCAAGGCAGAGACTGCTCTGTAATAATTGTCTTGTATCTGCACGACTTCACAGCCTGGATGACAATGTAACCTTCTTGAAGGTATATCAACGTCAATGGATATTTATCACCATTTCGGGAGTGAAAGCAACGTGACAAGCACCACCATCCATTCCCATCCAGTGTTGGGATGCCGGGCGACATTATACAAATGTACAATCAAATGGCAAATGCAGACAGTTTAACCTGAACCTGTGTTGTGCAAATGTCGGGAAAGAAGAAACTCGACATTCTGTCTTATTTTCAACCCAATGTGAGTGAAACAATGTGTTCAAGTGACAGACATTCAGTCATTTTCACATTATCCATCTTTGTACCTGAAATTTCTATAGTCTGAAGTTTGCTTGTTAGCTAGCATGGCAAGGAGAGTGAAGGAATATTTAGCTATCTACCGTTTGGTTGACTCTGACATTAAATATGTTGCGGTGGTGTATCATGTACTATCTTGGAGTTATTCTGAATATAGTCCATATAGTAATTTAAAAAGTCTCATATAGACATCCACCAGTCCTGTACCTTCTGAATACATGCACTGCTCTATTTAACAGAGCCAGATGGAGGCAGGAGGACCAGCCTCAGATGAGAGGAGACAGGTCTAGAGGAGACTAGATGATGTAGAAAGTTGATAAACCTAAACTAATTATATTCCTGGTTTTGCTAAATCTGTTGTTGGTGTTATCATATAAAAGTGATGCCTATCTCCTAACTGGTACCCTTGTGCACAATATAATTCGTAAGCATGTCTCAACATGGTGCATCAATTTAGAAGGAATACTATATCAAAGCCGTGTGGTTATCTGAAATTAATCAGCATCCCTCCAGCCAATCAGAATCAAGTATGCATCCAGGCCATGTGTAATACATATTAAAGGATGGTATTTTGAGAGTACAATCACCTTCATACGCGGAAAATCGAGTAAAATGTGAAACAAGTGAATTATATATATATTTTATATCATAGGAAGGATAGCAGAGAGCAGACATACCAACTAAACCCCAAATCCATAATGGTGCAGATGCTGTCAGACAGAAGACTGCATTACCCATGGCTTCACTACAGCCTTTTCTGTTTATTTGATGTATGCAGCTGTAAGCAAGTGTTGTGAAAATGATAATACAATTATCATAATTATATAAAATAACTCCATTCAAATATGATAGAGAGGTATGTTATACAATCTTTAATTTGATGAATTTAAGATTCAAGTTAACAACTTGATATATGCAGTGGTTAGGGTTAGGGTCAATTTATCACAATACCTGCCAAGTTCCATCCATCCATCCATTGTCTATACCTGCTTACTCACGGGTCACGGGGGGGCTGGCGCCTATCCCAGCATGCATTGGGCGAAAGGCAGGGAAACACCCTGAACAGATCGCCAGTCCATCACAGGGATAACACACAGAAAGACAAACACAGTCACACTCACATTCACACCTACAGGCAATTTAGAGTCTCCAATTCAACTGACCTGCATGTCTTTGACTGTGGGAGGAAACCGGAGCACCCGGAGGAAACCCACGCGAACACGGGGAGAACATGCAAACTCCACGCAGAAAGGGCCGGGTGAGATTTGAACCCAGGACCTTCTTGCTGTGAGGCGACAGTGCTAACCACTGAGCCACCTGCCAAGTTATCACAGTATTTGTCATATGGTCTAATTTGTTTTTGAGGATAAATAATGATAAAAAAAACACCATCAGAAATTGGGTTCCGGCAATAAAATTACTTGGATCCCTAAAAAGATATTTAATACTAGAGATGCCATGAGCCAAATAATGTACAAATGTATGAAATTGCACAGTAAAAATCTGTGAAAACCAGAACACCCTCTTTAAATGTTCCTGACACTTCTAAAATTAGACTGACGCCCTTGTCAGCAACAGTTACCGTCAGGATACAAGTGTTTTAGCTATCTGTGTTATGCTATACTGAGGATGTTTTAGACCATTAGGGGTGTTTGTTTAACCTTAAAATCAAGTCAAAATGATCTTGAAAAATGCATAAAAAGGTGTAATTTTGCAAAAGATATTGTGTCTAAATAATGTCAGCCTGTTAGCTAGCAGCTAACCAACACTGTCTTGTTGTAACCACATATGATATGCACACTAGCTAAAGTATCTAGTAGAAGCAAACTTTAGTCGTATCTTAACATTACCACCACGTTACTTTGTTAAATCAGTCTGCTGGCTAGTTAGCTAGCTATTAAAGCAGATGATATTGCTAATGAAATTAATATTGCTAATTAAATTATTATTGCAAATCAAATTAATCACTATCTTGGTCCACTGACTACTACTGCCACTAAGAACCTAGGTGTTATTTTTGATCCGCAATTGAAGTTTTATCTACATGTCAAAAAATGAGTTAAATCCTGTTTCTATCAATTAAGAAACATTGCTAAAATCAAATAGTCTTTGTCAGAAAAGGATATGGAGTGTATCATTCAAGCTTTTATTATGTCATGCTTAGTTTATAGCAATACACTGTTTTCCTGTCTCAGCCAACAAGCCATAGCACGACTGCAACAGGCTCAGAATGTAGTAGCAAGGCTCGCCTTGACTAAGACAAGGCGCAGGTCTCATATCTCTCCTGTCTTGGCCTCCCTGCACTAGTGATTTTAAAATTCTCATGATCATATACAAGGCATTGCATGGTTTAGCCCCCAGTTACATCACTGAATTGCTGACCCATTACACCCCATCAACCATTAGATCGGCAGCATCTGTTGAATGTTTTTAACTACTTTTAAAGACACACTTTTATAGGTCATCTTTCTTATAATGTATTTGATTCATTGCTTGTTGTTACATGTTATGTGTGTATGTTTTGTATGTGTATGCTTTTAAGTATGTACAGTATATAGGCATTCTCTATGTGAAGCACTTTGTAACTCCACGTTTTGAAAGGTGCTATATAAATACTTTTTAAAAACATTTTGGTCTCATCTGATGGTTTTCATTAATCAGAACTCAAGGGAAATCTGTTTGTTGGCTAGGTGCGTCTGATATTTCGCCAAATGCAGAAATGTTTACAACTCAACAACAGAGAGAGGGAGAGTTTGGGGCTTCATCTCACAATGCCCACTACTGATGACTTTGCTAATGATGCATCCAGTTTCTCTCCTGCTGCCCAAATGAACAAGTATGAGCTCAGGGGAAATCTGACCAAAATAGTTTCTGTGTCAATTACATCTTCTTCTTTCCAGGGGGAAATCTTCATATCATCTGACTGGATTTAATTTGCTAACCCACTGTTACTATTACTAATAGTACTATAGCCACTACGACTACCACTATTAAGACTATTACAGCTACAATAAGTATTTCTTTTTTATTTATTGATAGTAATAATAGTCTTCGTTGTTTTTTTCTATCACAATGTTAATAATCAATGTTACAGTGTAAACAATGTTACAAAGTGCTGTACATTTACTAAAAAACAGCTAGAAATGAAGGTAAATGTAGATCATTCATAATGTGTAAACATCTGCAATTGCCCAGATACTTATATCACATTGGCATCTTGTCAGTTTGATATTCTATTTAATTCTGCACTCAAAACCATGGCTCAGGGGAAATCCTTTGACCATCGCAGTCATTATTGGAGAGTGATTAAGAGATATGAGTAGCCGCTGTCCAAACATCTGTGACGGCCCTGTTCGTTGGGGAAACTGAGTCAAAGTCATCACTTCCACCAGCTGTCACCGACAAGCAGGAAAAGTTTGATACTGTTACTGGTATCGGTACCTCGAATCCAGCAGCAACACAAACAACACAATATTTGTTTCGATACATAGTGGAACAAAAATAACATTTCAGCTTCTTTATATTGGTTGCTTGTTGGTTTTAAGATTTTACTGATCACTTTTAAGGCACTGGTGGGTCTGGTTGCTAAAATTTTCTTATCATTTTTTAACACTACATTTGAAGTCCAAAGACATGCAGGTCATGCTGTTTACCTGCTCATGGTGACCCTGCTAAACTTAATTGAAGTGAACTAAAAACAGCAACTTGAGTAAGCGTACCATCTCCTACTGTGAATGTCAAATAAAAATGATGTTCACCCTTAGGACTCACACGAAAGAAGAAGAAGACTACATTTGAAGAACATGCTTTTATGGAATGAACTTTAATCGTTGATTTTGACTTCCCTTTAACAGTTCCCTTTCATGTTTCTTGCCTTGATTATATATCTCTTACCTTGCTTTCATTTCTTTTGCACTAGATTTTACCTGTTTTTGTTTGGTTTTTTTACTCACTTTGCAATGTTTTGTAAGGTGCTATATAAATGAAACAAGCGGTTCAGTCTATTTGTTGGCCCATTATTGGCAGAGCGGGCTAGCTTTTAGCTTCACATCACATTGCATAGATAACTTGGGGCTAAAATGAAGTAAATGTTTTAAAAAATGGTCTGTAATGTGTGGCTAACGTTAAAAACGTCAACACTGTCTGAAGCAACAAGCTCATATTATGAGAAAGTGTTGTCATTGATTTCTGTGTTCGAGTTGGACTTAATATCTCACCACATTGGTTCCATTTTGCTTTGCCAGTCTTTTGCTACGAAGTATAACCTTATCTTTTCTAACGTTGTTTAAATGTCATTCCGAGTGTTTGTCACTTTGAGTTTGGTTAGAATGGGTTGTGTGTCTGGCTTGTAGCCAACAGCCATGCAGGTTAATGTACATGATGATACTTTGCCAATCACAAACAAACATGAACTCAAACACACAAATAATAACTGGTAAGAGCAATAATAAAATAGATTGCAAGAGTAACTTATTAAACTGCCAATTTTTATATTGGATACTAAATGTCCTAAAATCTTTCCATGCTCGGTAAATATGTTTCAGTTTGTACCTGAACCAGCACATCATTTTGATACATAGCTCTACTTCTGAGCAATGCTATAGACTAGAATCAGTTTGGATGTGCAGAAAATAGGACTAGGTTAGAGAGTAGTGGAGATTAGCTGAGAAAAGTGCTTGTGATATTTTGCATTTTACTGCATCATACTTAGAAACGTTTCAACACCATAGAAACTAGTTTAATGGGCACCCTGATGGATCAGCAATGTATGGGGGTAGAATTATATCAATAATGAATACAGTATATATATATAAAAGTATAATCCACAAATGTGTGTACCATGATCTGTATAATTTGATTTATTTAATTTACATTACAGCATTTAGGAGACGCTTTTATCCAAAGCGACTTACACATTACATTACAGCATTTAGCAGACGCTTTTATCCAAAGCAACTTACATGTCATACCGTTGGCGGAGGCAGCCATGCAAGGTACCAACCTGCTCAACGGGAGCAATTTGGGGTTAGGTGTCTTGCTCAAGGACACTACGACAGATTTTTTCCCGGGAGGAGCTGGACTCGAACCGCCGACCTTGCAGTTGCCCCCATACAAGTATGTCTCAAAGGGGATTTACATTGCATGCATCATATACATAGTACATCACACCACGTGCCACACCACACACAAACACATATACCCGCATGTATACCCGCATGTATTTAAGTGTCATACTTACATTC
>OMOT01089120.1:16411-31524 GCA_900312575.1 Acanthochaenus luetkenii | reverse complement strand
ACAACATTAGGCGAGTGCTGGAATGTTTGCACCGTCTTATGTGCAGGCTGAATACTTCTAGTTGCATACGTGTCAAAGAGATACAAAAATCCAGACTGTATGTACAATCAATGGAATATTCAAGTGTTCCGGTTTATTTACTCAATATGTCCATTCAGTAGACTGGTCAGTTCAACAAGGTTCAACTGCAGTTGGTGTTCGATGAGTGTTAATTCGACTATTTACTTTTATGACAAACGAGAAATGTCTCATTGTGTACTTTCGGCCTTGACAACAATACTAGGTGTGACCTGTAATGGCTGCTTCTGTCCATAAGTCTGAAGAATATGAGTCACAGAATAAGACCAACCACTGAATCATCCAATCATAGTGACAGACAACACACAAAAGGGAATGACTGTAAATCCGGCCAGCCGTTAACATAGAGCCAAGAGGGAATATACTGCCGTGAAAATCCTTTTGGTGCATGCAGGTAATTTCATCTATTGCCATGTTCACCTGTCGTGCCAAGCCACCAGCTGTCATCACAGAGCCCTAAAGGATGACCATACACCGAGAGCCCTGCTGACAGAAGCATCCTGCTCGGCCCTGATAACATTTAGATCTGAGGCCTCGATACAATTCAATCTCCACTGCTTTCCCAGCTCAGCCCGTGAGAGGCACAGGACGTCTGGGGATAACCAATACTGCATTCCAGCTGATATTACGCATCTCACTAAGCTGCGGGGAAAAGAAAAGTAAATGGGCCCAAAGAACCGAGACTATGATCTTCACAAGGTCTGGTTTCTTCCCGTTTCCTTTGTGCTGCACTCACTTCTACCAAGTTGACGAGGACCAGCTCATAGTCAACTAATGGATCCTGACAGTGACACAACAGGAGTTTGTCAGCTGGCTATTGTTTAACATGGAATTATTCATTAGTCTATTGCCAACTGTGATTCATCAAGTCTTCTGGGCTCTTGCAGAACTGCCCAGACAGTTTTTATGATTAAGTAATTTACATTAGCTACAGCTTAACTGTTTTAGCGGAACAAGATTGAATAGCATACACTGCACTCTTTGACCATGTCATATATCTTTCACACTGCTTAATTGAGTAATTTGGTCTGTACACCCTTGACTAAAGAGAGCTAAATGTTGCTGCTAGATGTTTGCTAGGCTATGCAAAGTATTAAAACCACTATTGCACTGTCATGCAGCCTGGTGAAACCCATTTGCTTCTTGGAAATGGTGGTGAATTGGTTGTGTGTGTGTGGGGGGGTTACTGACAGCTAAATGCAATAGCCTAAGCTTGATTCTGCAATACAACAATAACATTTGACAAGTTATCATCAAATAAACATCATCAACAACAAATTCCACACATTGGCACTTATATGGCAACTCTTGCACGTTTGCTTTTATAAAAAGCTTCTCCGCTTCACAGCCCTCAACGGCTTCTTCTATTTAATTACGGTGGAGAAATGAAAGTAGGCCACGGACTGTGTGCTTCCACATGTATTTGGCACACAGGGCGGACCCTCCTCATAAGATAACACAGACCTTCCAAGCACAGACTTTTTGTGTTCCATTTGGCTATCTCTATAGGGAAGACAATTATGATGTTTCTATGCCGCATTCAGGTCGGCGTAACCTTGATAACACAGAGACTCTATGGGGAGGGCGCCATTTAATGTGAACTTCCACTCCCTTTCAAGTTCCCAGTCCCTTGAGCTCTCATTGGCCTACCAAATGAGACGATGGCAAATAACAAGCCAATAGGCAAATTCACCACAAGGAGAGGAAAATAGAGATGGAGTGTTAAAACTGACAAACACAATGATAGAATTCAACTAACAAAATAAATCTCATCTGCTGTGAGCCAACACATGGTGGATAATGACGCTTCAGCGAGAGTCAATTATGTAATATCACACAATAGCAACTCCAGCTGAATTACATCACTGAAGGTGATGTTTGTGTGCTGTAACTGACAATAACATATAGCCGTCACAATACAGGCCAGCCTGTGATCCTGTATTATTTTGTGGTTGCGTAAAGGAGTTCACCCCATGTAACTGACGGTTCAGAAGAAGGACATGTCAGACACTGCAGAACTTGAGCTGACTGACTGGCAAAAATAAACTCAAAATAAGTTGATGATGGGAACTAGGGAGGGACAGCAGTCTGGCCCGGCTATATCTGCTTTACTTGAGCGCTTTGCCTGAGAGTCACGTCTGGACCTTGCCCTGCCATACAGTGTGTGTGTGTGTGTGTGTGTGTATATATATATATACACACACACACACAAGCTCCGGCCGACAGGATGGAAACGTAAGGCCCATCTGAGCTGTTGCCTAGCGATGGATAAAAATCTGATTGCATCACTGGCTGGCTACCGCCTATGAGCAAACAGCTGCTGGCTTGTTTCAATCCACCTCCCTCTCTGGCCGTTCTCTGACCCCTCCCTCCATCTCTCACTGATCCCCTCCTCACCCTGCTCTATGGGGGAAATAGAGCTGTTCATCACATTTTAATACCGGTTCCTGAACATGGATTAAATAAATAATAGCAACACAGGCATATCATCCGATTTGTCCTCCATGAGTACTTTTAAATGAAGAATATCCCTTCCATTCATCACAGCAATTCCAGTCTTTCCAGAAATGATAAACAAAAGCAAAAGAATTAAGAAGAACAATAACCCCCCCCAGGAAAGCTGGGAGAGGCCAGAGGCGATAACATGCAATATAAGCAATGTGCCAGATTCGAACACGCAACGTCACAAGTAAAAAGACAGACGAGAACAATCACAATTTAAACAATGACATTTTCACTTTCTCGCCATCTATTCACCTGAACTAATTCAGTGGCAAACCAAGTATATGGAGACTTGACATTTCCGACAGGCTACAATTCAGAACACGGTTGAGAAAAGGTAGCCTAACATTAACGAAACACACGCACAGATCCAGCGAAGCCTCTCAGGATAAGAAAGCAGCAAATTCACACAAGGGGAGTTCATTTGAAGTTAAAGGCTCCAAGCTACGTGCCTCGAGTCCCGCTGGCCTGAAGAAGCAGACAAGTGGCCATGTAATGACTATGATGTCGCAGTTATATTAGTACAGAGTTATCAGTCAGAGCAGCAACAGCATTTGAGGTCACAATCTGTGCAGGGTCAGCTGAGAGGATAAAGACATGGGATCCCCAGTGGAAACGACAGCAGCGGTGGGTTAAGACACTACACAACAGGGGCATGTGTGTGGTCCAGCTCTACATGTTTACTTCAATGAACACAGTAGTTTTACTTTTACACAGTGCCTCTGAGCACAGATTTACCATTTCAGAGTGACACAATTGTCTATGTCCAACTACTACCATCTACATTAAATATAAAGTCCCGCCTACCTCTTTTGCTTAGCTAAGTTGGTCCGGGTGAAAGCGTCAGCTAAAATGTAAATGGTATTTATTTTCCTAGCACTTCTCTCTTACATGATCATTCTTGGGTCACAGGAATATTATCAAGGCACTATGACCCTGACTTTTGCACTCCTTACTATTGCTTGCTTGTAATGTTGGTGATCTAGGAATTGAAGATTATTCTGCTGTAGCACTCTAGATAAACATTTCTGTGAAATGCTTTAAATGTAACAAATGTAATATAACAATATAAAGATGGGTGGAAAAGATGATGATGGCATTTTCATTATGTAGTTTTGGAGAGAAAATGTGAAGTCTAGTATATACAGTATGCGAATGAATCATTTAAGATTCATCAGAGAATGTCAGATGTCTGCAACACGGTTTGTACTTAACTTCACATGGTGATATTTCAGAGTTCTATTGAGATTAGAAATTAGGTTTCAGCAATAGCAAATCATTTTCTGAGTCATTTTTCACATCCAAACGGCACGATGCTTCTTTAAAGATTAATTTGACATTTTATGGGCCATAGCACAAGGTTAGCTTACCCTAGGCAGCCATTTTTGGGTGAGCAGATCCAGAAATAGATTAACTGGGTCTACTTGGTTTCTAGTTCCTATAGATCGGAGATCATTAAAAAATAAAAGCTATGAAATACCTCTCTAAAAGCAAAGGAGCTAATGGGTGCAGATACAATATCTTAATCTGTATAAGATATGATATAAAATACAAAGCTTACATGCATTGTTCTTGTGATCAAATAAATTAATCTAGCCGTTGGATCCAATAAAATAATTCAGTTTGAAGCTCAACAACCTGCAGCAATAAGACACCTGGACCTGAAGTCTCTATATCTTAAGGACTCAGGACTAGGCAGGTGCAGGTCAGATCATTGGGGTTTTTCATTGAACATGTACATTATATTGACAGATATTTCTGGTGGTGATATTATGCATTTCTATACTAAATGGGAACACGTATACATCTCAGAGGGCCAGAGACTGTGGTGGGGAAACTATCCCTTAACATTTGACAATACACACATAGCTGTCAACATATTTGGGATATATATTTAAGTGAAGTTTCTGTATTTCAGGGTATTGAGTCGGGTAGACAAGGGAATTATAATGTGCAGGAGCTGCAGAGTCCCTAGCTCAGATTTATGCTGCAACAAGGAACGAAATGACGTTTAGAAATAATTGATACGACTTTACCACAGACAGGTCGCTGAACAAAGACAGGCCTGGCCCTTCCTTTATATCACACAACTTGAAAAGCCAGGATTAAGGAGTGTGTGATATGGGGATTGTTAAGAGACACAAAAAGAAACAAGATGGTGTATTGATTGTTTCAGGCAGCAGCCATCTGAAACGAGAGAGGCCATATTTCTGAGAAGGGATGGAACTGAGAGAGATTGGAATATCACACCCTGGCTGTGTAATTACCACTCCAGCTTGCCTCCAGGCCCCCTAATGAGACCTGCACCAATCTACCAGCGAAGTGCGTCGCAACAACACCAAAGCCCACGGGGGAGCTCTTCTTTCCCGGGACGACTGAGGTTGCTATGGCAACCCCTCCATGTCTCTCTTCTTTTGTTGTGGCCCCCAGATGTCATTCTCTCTCTCTCTCTTATCCTGAGAGGCTTCGCTGGATCTCTGCATGCGTTTCATTAATGTTAGCGTCAAATCAGACAGGAGAACAAGTCCTGAGCTGGCTGGTTTTATGTGTAGCTCTGAGATACCATGCTGTTAACTGTGACATGTCAATTACAGCAAGACGTGAATTTGGGAGTTAAAGATGGTGGAATAGCAGCTGAAATGATACAGACACAATTTCTGTATTCCCAGTATTCTGACTCAGATAAGTCTTGGTACCATTATTTCGTTATTCACTTTAAGAGACACATGTATTATTTAGAATAACCCAAACTGGAACATATACACTGAGAAGGAGTTCTTAATGTTAATGAGTTCACACTTCATTTCCAATCAGGATAAGATAACACAGCACACAAAGTCCTGCTCGCCCACTATCCTCCATTCCTCTGGGCTGCCAGAATTCCGTTTCATCAAGGCATTCACAGCGAGAAAGCAAAAGGGAAGAAATGCTCAGCTCCAGAGACTTTGGCAGAGAATTCCTCTTTGGCCTGATTAAAACTGCAAAACTAAATTCTGTATTTGCAGGTATGGTAATCAGCCAATTAAAACCATCTGAAATGTAAATTCAGTGATCCATAGACTATATGAAATATGAGTGGCAGCCTCCGAGTTGATTTTCTCTGGTCTCTCACAAAGTCAGAACTGGAATAACATTTGACAGTTACCAGGGTGTGAGGGAATCATTCAAGTTGTTTTCTTATGAGACTATGCTAAACTGACAGCAGCAGCGATGTTATCCATTTACTACATCAGCTTTTCTGTGTTCAAGCATCTACTCTTCTATTTCACATTTCCTCAGTACAACACAGCCGTAACTTTTAGAGCAATCAGTACCTCACTGGTCTCCACCACTCACATCACAACCATGTACTTAGTTCCCCCTAAGCAAGGCACTGGATCAATAAGGCCATTACTGACATGTGACACCGTCACTCCGGGCCCTTGAGGACACGGGTATCAAGCCATCCTGCATCAGCATGTTCAATCTTTCATCCATTTTAAGATGCTGCTGCTTTTAGTGGCTGGACATTGTGGCTGAGTGGATTTGGTTTCAAGAGGGACAAGTGTCTTTGGCCGAATCTCATCTGACCTCTGCAGGCGTCTTCTTTGTGTGTGAATTCAGTAATCATTTTAAAATGTGTATTTTATGGGGCACTACAATGTATTCTGTAAACTTTTGAAGTAACATATTAGCCAGTATTGCTTTACATGCTTAAAGGAGTGAGTCATCCATTTTAAAATAGCGAGTTGAGCAGTAGTGACACAATCCACTATGTGCTTTTTCACAGCTCTGTTACCAAGCAATATTATTTTATTTTATAAGATGAGGGAGAGGTGGTAGGCTTATGAAACTGCTGCAGGAAACCGTTAGCCAAATGGTACCAAAAAAGATTTAGCCACTACAGCTCAACCTAGCCATTTTCAAGTTAAAGAACCATTCTACATTAATACGAAATGGATGAACATCCATTTCATAATACAGAAGAAAAACCCCGCAATTTATATATTTTTCCATTAAACAAATTAACTTAATTCTTAATTTGTAATAATATTTTCCCATTGTCAATTCTGTTGTTTTAAGTCGGACCTTCTAATAAGTTACATTTTACAGACTTACAGTACATGCACAATGCACAATTGCAGTTCTTCACACACGACTATGTAATTTGTTATACAATAAATGTTTCCTTTCTTCTTATTGTGTACCCTATGACCAAGTCTGAATGAGATCAAATAGTGGACTTTCCTTTTCATGCAACCGGACCTCTTCACACTACCTCAAAGGATGTGCTGATTTCTACCAACCGCTGTCCTTCAGCACAGGGTTGAATATTTAAAAGTAATTCAATCACAGCTTTCTCCACTTCGCCTAATCATAGTCCTTTAGACAAGATAAACCAGTAATAATTCATTGGCACGCTGAGGAGGTGGCAGGTTGCCAAATGACACTAAATGTGTCTGTTTTTGTGATGTATAATGCATACTCTGAGCACCTTTGACGAGTCATTTTCATCTATAATTAATGAGGCTCTTTCCTAACAGGCACAGTATTGACACAGCTCAGAGACGGAGTGCTGCATCTACTCAGGGGCTTGGAAGAGGAGAAAAGGCACATGTAGCACAAGCTCATAGCTACGCTGTAGTTGTTTAATAATCAGACCAAAAAGATCCATCTTAAATTAGACATTTTAGACATTATCGCTAATCTCACATTAGAACACTGTACTCTTCTCCTTTTAAAATGTGGAACCATCTGCCCCATGTGATGCAATGCCTTATAAAAAAACCAAATGGTGATAATGCAAGCTTGATTTTTCATGACAAAATAAGCCAGATTTAAAAATGTATGATGCACCCAATACTGAAGAATGAGGCTGAATTTAACTAAATATTATGACGCAGCGTATTACCCTATGGATTATGTACTGAAAAACACCAGAGAAGGACAAAAGGACAAAGTCAGCATGCCGTTTACTTGTCTACCTAGTACCTTGTATCCTCATGAACCTAATCCCTCTCCTTTATTCTCAGACACAGAGAATCACTTCTTTATTCACCAATAACTCAGACAACACTCACTGTTTCCTATCAGAGAACGAATACAGAGAAGGAGACAGATAAGAATTAATTGTAGGAAGAATGTCGCAGGCAATTTTATCAACTCGCGGCTTCCCTGGGGGACTAATAAAAGACGGGACTGAGCTACGCCTAAGCCCCAGCAGCATCACCATGGAAGAACAGCAGGGGCCTCCAGGGCTCCCATCCAAGAACCGCATTTGGACTGAGCCTGGAAGGTAGCTGATAAGCCTGGTTGAAAAGTTTTTTGTATCAACAAAAAAAAAGAAACCTCTCATCGTCCTTGAACAATTTGCTGCCGCTTTCTCAGGTAACTGCAGCGCCTTTCCATCTACCATATTTGTTTATCTAGCACCCTCTTGTGGTGGAACCACATGTGCAAGCTGGGGGGAAAGTAAGCTCAACAACACCCTCTGGTGTCATGCAATAGAATAACCATCATACACAAGGTATGCTTACGTATCATTTAGCAACCAAATCGTAAGATAACACACACGAACAGTGGCTTGCTTAACGCTTTGTGAACGCTGCAATCTTTGGACTCAAAGTGTGTATGAGTCTACTTGTCAGAAGGAGAAGTGAAACTAGGTATGCACTCATGCTGAGGATGAGTCACTCGTTTCCAGTCAGACAGTCCCACTGTTTGCTGTATGAGTAATCTCACAGCCTCAACAGACCGGCAGGAAATCTGTTAAGCCTGTTAGGGTGAGGACTTGAGGGTAGGGATGTGCATGGAGAGGTTTCCCCTTGTCTTGGGTGTGGGCGCAGTAGAACTTCTATGATATGTGAGAGGTAGTGTTTGCGGGCTGAATGCAAGGTTATTATAGTAAACTACAATAAAGAAAGATCAGAAACTGTAATAACCCTGGCTGTATGAATGGATTTTACACTTGTGTGTGTGTGTGTCTCATGATGGACAGCCTTACCCTGGTCTATGTTGTGCTGTGGGAGTTGGCTCATCTGACTGTGGACCACGCCAGCGTAATTCCGGAGAAAAGCCTCTTCACTCTGCGTAAGCTGAAAGGAGTGACAAAGTGATACTAGAGGTTATCAAACCATGACAATAAAGCAAAAACCCATCAATAGAGAGAATTCACGTGTTTTTCTCATGATGGACACTTCAATCAGAATTCTATCCAAACAACTCTCTTCAAGAAAATGACATTTTGGATCCACACAATATTCGAGCTTTTACAGCCAAAGATGCTCAACAAAAATAATCTCTTCCTTTCTACTACTCTCAATTCGTGTCCCAGCACACATCTCTCTCTTAAATTATCGTTCTAGGGTCACAGGAACAGTTTGCCTATCACGTCTGTTTTGACTGGATTTTCCCTTTAGCCTCGACAGACCACTGTGATTGGGACAGCCCAGAGTAACTGATAAAGCCAACAGCTTTAAGCCATGTGAGGGACATTTATACTAATTTCATCAATAGTTATCTTAACTTTGAATATGAGGCTGCTTCTATTATTGCCCAAAATTCTGTCTTAATACGACTTGTATGATAAGCAAAACTTGTATTTCCTCAGTACTGCATATTCTCCAGCTTGCATACCTGCTGACTGAGCATTTACATGATAAAAGTGACACATAACCTAGGATGTCAGGCACTGATGCCCCCCTATAAAAGCCCCTTCACCTGTAAATCTGCTTTAAAGGGTTTAACAAGGGCAAGCTGTACAGCTATTTGCTTCTGTAGACTCGTTGCAGTTACGCGTTCGTCCTCCAGAGGCCGCAAATAGCCCCTTTCCCCCAAATCGTGAAGAGTGGCGTTTTCACCAAAATCCATGTCATGGCCTCGGGACCTTTGCCCTTTTCTAGAGGGTCTACGTAGCCTCTCCTCCTGCTTATGGCAGCACCCATCTTACCAATACCGCAAAATTCTTGACATGTTGGTTTGTTGGTTTCTTGTGTACAAGATTTACAGAAGTAGTTATGACTCTAGTATTCTGGACGACGGCCAAATATTTCTGTTACTCCGACTCCTGGCAATAAGCTTTTGTTAGGGCAGATTTCAGGATGACTGGGGCTTTTACAGGGTGCATCGCTGTCTGACAACATCTAAGGATATGCGTGACTTTATTGGCGTAAACAATCGACCACTGTGTGCATGAGATGGAGAATGCGTCTGGTGTTCATTCAGAATTCATAGGACAGTAGTCAGTGTCACATTGAAAATAATTGTTCTTGTACCTGCAATATGTGATTACCCAAACATAAGATTTCACATGACTATATCCTGTTCTTGCAAAGACACTTTACGTACATTTGATCCCATTTTCTTTAGCATGAGCAGGACCCGCACTTTCTGTTGGATGTACATCTCTTCAGGAGACTTCCCCGGGGCCTCCTCGCGGTTCATGCCCCCTGCTCCTGTGGCTCTGGACACACAAACAAATCCACGTTATACACAACCTGACGCAAATCATGGCTAGACAGCACATTTGCCAGCATTTGTTATTAGAACTTGCAACTTATACACTGGGGCGTTTCAAACCAAATCAAAGACACGTTCTAAACAATGCGATAGTGCTTTACTGGTTATTAAGTCAGCTCTTGTGTTAAGATAGCTAATTAGTGTTCTTCCTTAAAAAAAAAGAAGTAAAAAGTATTGTTATGTATGCGTGTAAAAGCATCAGAACTGCTTTACGGCCCTATTTTACATCATTCCCTACCCTGCTTTATGTTCTCTACATGTGGACTGGAATAACAAACAAACATGGAGCATATATATGTTGTATTTAATTGATGAGCTGGCTCGCTATCCCCCCCTTCCCAGAGCCCGGAATGGGCCACCGTTGGCTGCCGTTTGGGTGTCGCTGTGAGCAGGTTGGCCTTTCGCGGTATAGTGCAAATAACTACACTAGCAGTTGACTTTGTCCTCTCAGCTGTATCCAGTCACACAAAAAGTGAACAGTAGCATAATCTGGCTTTCAACAGTTCTCTCCGTTGACTGAGGGGCTACACAGATGAATATATTGGTTATTCACTGCAACTTGAGTGTCAGGCAAGAGTTTAACTGGAGAGTCAAAGCAAGAGAGATGTGAAAAGATGGAGAGCTTGCCTCTGTCAGTTCAGTTGCTCAGTCGTCTCTGGGGATTGGTGGCGGTGGTGTGTGTGTGTGTACGTATGTGTGTGTTTGGGTGGGGGTGGAGAGAGGATGTTGGCAGAGGTGGCGGCAGTCTCAGATCAGCAGCAGTGACATGTTTGATCATGTCTGTCTCCCTGCTCCTAGCTTCAGACAAATGGGAGAGCCAAAACTCCAGGCAGATACACCCACCAGCTACACGACACATGAAGCATGATAAAAACACAGGAACTCTGATATGTCTGCCTCAGATGCACGCTGTGTGTAAAATGGTCACAGCAGATGAAGACAACAACTGGGGAACAGGCCTACTCTATTTGTCAAAAGGTGTCTTCTTGTCTTTTTGGGGTTTCAAAGACAGAGGCAAGACAACATGACAAAGAGCAATTAATATTCAAGCATATTTTGAGATTTCTCTTTGACAACTTAACCCTTTTTAAGTCTGCTGCTGCTGGAGAAAAAAGGCAGATACATTCCACATTCATCTTCTGTATAAATAGGCCTACTGCTTTCACGACTGAGGCATTTGTGATCCTCCGATAGCTTTTGATGTTCAAAAACTGGCCATATTCAGTACCATCGGGCTTTGATTGTTTTGAAAGTTGAAATTAGTATTTTTGCCATCCTGAAGAATTATTCTATCTCATCGCACTTTCACAAGGATATCTTGTATAAGAACCAAAGCGCTACACAAGATCCCATGAGGAGAATCTCTGTAGGAGGAAGAAATAACGCAGTGGTGATGAATGATGTTCTTCTGTTATCGTGACATGTTTGTAAGTCACTTTAAAAAGAGACTGGGAAAATAGTTAGGCGCTATTCTTTTGTCAATTTCACCTATTCTGCTTCAGGTTTGGAGGGACAGAAAGACAGATTTGTCGATGACTATTTTGGGATGTGGCACGAAAACATGACAGTAGACTAGATACAGAATTGGAAACAGTAGAGTTCTGGAACTCAGTTAATTAGATGACAATACGTGTACGATGATGATTTACAGTCATATTACACGTAGTTTCGTCAACGCAATCTTACTGGTCAATGCTGCAGATGGTACTCTGGTGCCTGGTACCCGATGTCTCAACAGTCACAGCCGTAATCACAGTAAGGAACGCCTTCCTGGGTATTATTTTTTCTATATTAAAACATTTTAAACACACTGGGGCAAAGTTTATTCTACTTGAAGATGATTTCAAAGCCCCAAATCAGGTGAGGTGCACTTGTTTAAAAGCCATATGATGAGGTGTATCGTCAGTGTATGCCTATATTTTGAGAAATTTGAGAAATTAATATTTTGCTGAGGTATATTTCCAACACGATCTGGTAAGACTTGGCTCCAAGGCTCCAGCTTTCTATTACACAAACCCCGGATCGACAAATAAACATTTTCATGGGACTGAAACTGATTCCTCTGTAATGTGACTCCTAACATTTTCTCAAGCCGTGTTCCGATTGAATTATCTAGGGAAGATACAAAACCAAAAATATTTTCTATTTATAGAGACCACTTCAGTAAAACAACGTGATAGGTCAGACATGAGCTACATTCTATACAATATTTGAATGATCTAATTATGAAAGCTATGATACCATATGATAATTCTGAGGCAAACCACCAGATAATAACATCCAAACAGTGGGATTGTCATGCCTGCATCTATCCAAGAATATATTTGCTAAATTAGATACCCGCACCGTTTTATAAAATAATTGCTGGTATTTAAAATAAAATGGAATCGTATATATTTGAGAGCCATCAAGTGATGAATTACAAGTGACATTTTTTGCTCAAAATGTATACATAGCCTTACGGTAAGAACCCCTTCTAGCCTTGTAGCTAGCTAGTAAGGTCATTCTAGCATTATTCTGCTATACATGTCCTTCTGTGTAACATGTCTTCAAGTCATTTCAAGGGCCACAATAAGGATCCTGTCACGGTCCTTTGTGTGCACCTGATTTTAGGTTCTAGAGGTGGGCTGGCTCAACACTAATCCCTCAAGGGACGCTCAGACAGCCTCAGACGTACACGGCTAATATTCCAGACGTAATCAAAGGCTTTCTTTAATGCTGATCTAGGCCTAATCCCCCGCTCTGCCTGTGTTGGGCTCTTGTCAGTTTTGTGATGTTGGGCTGTGCTGGAGCATTGAGCCCTGGGAGCTGTCTTAGACACACTCTGCAGCCTGGCTAAATCTCAGCATCGCTGATACTGAACTGAGAGAGCTAACAAAACAACCCGTGGGCCCATCTTTCTAATGTGTACACACTGCCGTACATCTGATAACTTATTTGACACAGGCTTGGTTTATGGGAGGGAGGATGCTGTGTGTTACTTCTACCAGTGAAGCAGGTTTGCACTGTAACGAGGAGAGAAAGAGTTCTCTTTTAATCTTAAATCCCTACTGTTGTTAGCATCTACGACAGATACTGCAAGATTTTCTACAGCTCCTGCAAATTAGATTAGGCTAGAGTCATATAACATTTCTAAAAGACATCACATATTTAGTAAATGTAAAACAAAAGAAAGGCTTCTCAAGACCATTTCAACACTGTGCCTACTCCTCTTACACTCTGCCCTGGGCCACAGAGTGCAATGAAGGTCTGCTGCCAGGGATTACAGTATGCAATGTGATAGGCTCTCGCATTTGCCGGGGGTCATGAAGGCCACAGGCCACAACAGTACACCAGCCCAACCACACATGGGTCAGTCTACATGTCAAGCCTGTCATTCGCTCTGGAATCAGCTGCTCACATAACGCACAATGTCTGATTGTTTTTCAAATTGAATTTCTCCAGCCGTAAGAGCAACTGGGGAAATAGCACTCAGGTTTGACTCACAAACCGACACGGAGGGGAGTTTAGCCTCACACAAATGCCGCTAAACGCCTGAACTTTATAGGACTCTGAATGGTCAGTAGCCTTGACGGGCAGGAAAAGCTGAGAGGTAGAAATAACCAAGCAAATGTGTGAGAAACTGAAGTAGGCTACGTACATGGCTGGTGTCGATGACAGCTCAGTTGGCAACAACTAGGCCTGTTTCTAGGGAGCAGCTGTGTCTGAGCAGGTATACACACTCACACACACTCTCTTCTGTTGATGGTTAACCATGTCATGAAACCTATTCAAATGACTAGGTGTCAAACTGAAGTACAATACAGCCTATACACAGCCTCCAGCCATTAAAAAAATAATTACAAAAGCCCTTAGACCAGCCACAGACCCAATAGGGACGTCTCTCTCTCTCCAAGTCGGGGCTGCCTGAGGTCCTGAAACAGTGTGAGCCAGACAAGCAGACACTGCAGGCCAGAAAGGCTCTGGTGTGGTCCTACTGGGTGTCTGCATGCTGCCTTTGTGCAAAGCTATCTCCTCATATGTACAGTGGCCACAACAATGGCCACAGTATTTGAGGACAATAGTGATGAACTGGATTGTGAAAATATGATTGATAAGTAGGTCATGTCTTGTTGTCACCACGTCAGGCATGAACTCAAACAATCCTGCTAAACTATATAGGCTTAGTTCATAGCTGGGTTTCTGGGTGTGCTTAACTGTTCCTCAACTATTCCTGTGCCAAGTTAAATTGAAGCTCGGACCTAGCGAGAGTGAGTTATAGTAAGCAGCATTAACATTATATTTATCATATGTATACCTTATGCTAATGCTATTGAGCAGAGGCAGTTCTTCACATGCTACTACTACAGTGATGGATTTAATGCAGCGTAGCTTTAATTCTTTATCAAAACATAACTGGTTACATCGTAGCAAAAACTTTTTTTTTTACCATTAGACTGATTTCAGACAACCTCATTATACTAATATTGCGGTTGTACTTGATTTCATACACTTGTATTTTTCATAGACTTAGTCTGTGTCTACATTACACATAATTGAATTTGGTCTATAATCTCAGTACGTCTTTGCTTGCACCACACGGGCTCTCTAAGGAATTGAAACAGAAGCTGCCTTAAGCTGGTCCCTTGGGGAGACGGCTGCAAGATTTCAAAAGCGCCAACGTCAAGGAAGGGCATAAAATTCTGCTATATGTTCTATGTGCTAGGAACAATACCTCACGCGATCTGTGTATGTTTCAGTTGTGCAAAAATGTGCAGGACACCATGCATGAAAGACAAAGCACTAAGAGTACATCATACAAGCTTGAGTAAAATACATTCAGAGAATGAATAACGCAACAATCCCGAGTGTGATCCAGGAAGGATCCAGTATTAATTTTAAAGCTTCATACTTTACGCAGGTAAAAGACTGTGGTATTCTGGGGGTCTCTGTCTTTTGGACTAGGCGCCTAAACCAGGAATGGATGCAAGCACTTCTACCGGATAGTATCGTAATATCAGGCCGCAATAGGCTACTAGGTGGCCTGGGCAATGCTG
>OMOT01089120.1:0-11998 GCA_900312575.1 Acanthochaenus luetkenii | reverse complement strand
TCTGGCCGTTTTATGGCTG
The DNA here is from genome assembly GCA_900312575.1 of Acanthochaenus luetkenii. NCBI lineage: Eukaryota > Metazoa > Chordata > Actinopteri > Beryciformes > Stephanoberycidae > Acanthochaenus > Acanthochaenus luetkenii. The sequence goes on along the minus strand of OMOT01089120.1, from coordinate 11,979 downwards.
TGCATGCATGCATGTGTTATGCACCACTATTCAGTGTGTGTGTGTGTGTGTGTGTTAGCACCTGGAGACTCAGCTGCCAGCTAAAGCCATCAGAACCACAGGATCGCACAATAAGGAACCCTTCCCAAATGAATGTGTCTTCCCTATTCATCATAATTGCACTGAACCACAATGACAATTGCTGCAAATTGATTACACGTCCAAATCCATATTCCAGAGGCTTGCGTGAGAGGCTAATCGGCCACAGGAGGATACGCCAAGCACATTGGCAGTGAACTAACTCCCTCTTGCTAGTCCACTCTCTCACCCACTCACTTACTTACTCACACACACACACACACACACACACACACAAGGTTTGGTACGTTTCTACTCTGACAAGTTTTGGAGGGTAAACGACAGTCCTGTTTCGGGACAGCGGGTTGTACTTCAGCGTGTTCATAAAGCGAGGACAGCCAACCAACAGCTCTGCTCTGTCCTGCTCTTTGACTCTTGTCATTAACACTCCTGCAGAACTGACGGAATTCTGCACTGCTGGGAATGGGTGTGTGTGCCTGTGTGTGTGTGTGTGTGTGTGTGTTCGTTTCCACATGTCTGTGTACTTGTGTGTACTTTATTTGTGTTGTGTTTTTACTCTGTGTTCATGCGTGTTCTTTGCCGAGTGCTGCTTTACAGCTCAGCCGTTAATGTTTAAAGTGTCGGCCCCGTTAATCGGAGCCTCCCCTCCGCCAAGGACACACCAACTCAACGGGTCAGTTGCCATAGCTCGCTCTGGACTCCACTAAAGCATTCTGGGAGAGCAGTAGGAGCAGCACTAGGCCAAGGCTGTAGTGTGGGTCTGCTATTCTACCCTGTAAAGAGGCCTTCAAAGTCTATAGCAAACTAACATATCATTCTCAGTCTTGATTGAAGATACATGTGTTGAAGGAAACTGCTGCTTTAGACAGTGAATGGAAAGGCGGCAGTCTGAACCACCTCGAGATGTTGTGGCAATTCACATTTACTTGCATCTTAAGTATGAATGCGACTCATTCAAAAACTTAGAAAAACTATTGACCAAATACCAGCAGGTGAAAAACAGGCTTTGTTATGGCTTCTTCCTGGAGTATACAGTATAAAACAGATATATGTGAAAAGTAAACACTCAAAAGTAAAAGCAAGCACCGTTTTTTGTGAGCCTGTTATCCAAACTACATTTCTAAATAAGAGTGGTACGCAGACCAAAGATGCAAATCCTACTACACAAGGCCACAATGCTGCTCCAGATAAGGTCATCTATCTGGTTTGCTTAGTCTGTATTGCTCTTATTTTTAAATTACATCACCTGTTTTTCACCAGTTGTTTCACCACATACCATGTGGAAACATGGAGATTTCCTCCAATGTTTTGCATGGCTCAAGATGCAAGTGAATACAAATAAGATGCAGTAAAGTCTTGAATAACCAGGGGGCGGGGGTGCAACCGAGACTGTGCCTTGATTTTAACCTTTGTAGGCACATGTTACAGTATGTGTCTGCTATGAAGCCCCAAAACACAAGACCCTATACAGCACTGCTATGCACTCAAGTGTGTCTGTGGCTGTGTGCGGGACGGGCGTCACTGTTTATTTTGCGTGTTACGGCTATGAAAGTCTATGCTTTTTGTGTATTTGAGTACGTGTGTGTGCAGTCGACTGTGTGTTGCAAGACGGGGGCTCATTAAAACAGATTGTAAAAGTCAGCAGCAGAGATGGTCAGGCCAGCTGGAGTTGGAGCTACCAGTTTAATACCTGGCAGACAGACAGACAGGCAGATGGGTGGATGGACAGAGAAAAACAGACACACACACAATAGCTGGGTTTCCATGTAGGTACTTTTATGTGATATATTGAATTAGAAAAGCTGAATGGAATTGGCAGATTTTAATACAATTTCCTCAATATTGCAAAAACGTGTAAAAGTTTAGGTAAACGTTTTTATTCAGGAAATAAATTAAGAGTGATAGAAATGCATTGTCAGATGAATAATGACATAGACTTAATAAATGGACCGACAAATGATTCACCGTAATTGTAGATGAAAAGCGTCTACCCCAACCTCCCAGACTATGAGAGGTCTAATGGGCTGCTGTGGTTGTATAGCCATTAGTCATTGGTGCATTACAATATTTCCAAATGCATTTCTTTGTTTTTGTCTTCAACAATATGAAATATGGCCAACATTAGCGATACCAAAGAACAATAACAAGTCCCCCAATGCTGATTCTTGATAGACGCTTTCCACTTTCTCGTCGATGTGTGTTTTCTGCCCAGCCGATGGAAACACCTAATTTCTATTTTATATTTGAGAGGTTTTCTTAAAATTAACTTGACAGTTGGATGGAAACCTAATGATTTCTACAATGTTCGATTTACCTTTATTGGCTGTTGAATGATTTGCATAACCTCATGTTCTCGATTTTGGAGTTGTTTTGATATTATAGATCCAATGATAATGTACTATTGTATATCATATGTTTTCAAACCAAATAATGAATCATCTCAGTATTGTTTGAATGTATGAGCTAGCAGACAAACCACAGACAGTCAGGCAGAAGGTCACACTAACAGATACTCGCAAAAGTGCTGCTGCTACGATGTCTACCTTGCTACCGTGCCGTTTTACTGCTCGCCTGCACAAATACGCACAGTCGAACTTGCACGCATGCACACACACAGATGTTTACACACAGACACATTGCATACAGACTCTCGCTCTGTCCTACATGGATCCTATAAAGCAAGCTTTATTTTATATCCCTGATAACAGGTTGGGGCCTTGAAATAAATAATAATCATCGTTGTGCATTGGGAATATCAACATGTGCTCTCGGCTGGATGTGTGTGTTTTAACGGGGATCTGATGAGGTGGAAAAAAGTATTTCCTCCTCAGACTCGGTGAACCGCCTCCCTCACTCCCTCCCTCCTTCCCTGGTGTAGTGACCGGGCCAAAAAAACAACATGGGGGGGCAGTGAGGGACGAAGGGACGGTAAAGTCCTGGTGGTTAAACTGCAGAGATGCTGAGTGTAGACTGGATGGATGGATGAATTGGTGGATGAATGGATAGGCAGTTGAGTGGATGATGGCTGGTTGGATGGATGATGGGTGTCTGAAAAGTCTGGAATCACAGGGAAAACACCAACTAAACAAGTATCAAAAGTGCTTGTCAGAAGTGGAATTCAAGCCCAAAACACCTTGTTTCGGAGACCAGAAACCCTGGACCCTTAGGCCTCTCGGCCATTCTGACAGCTAGTGTGTCCAGTTAAAACAAGTGCACAAGAAGAAATATATGGTGTCAAGTATCCATATGATTGCAGACTTGTAGATTGGCAGATTAACATCCAGATTGTGTTTAGATGTGATTTCGCTGGATTACATTTACACCTGACCTTAAAATGTACGTCACTTTCTCTTATTATATTTACGTCCTTTTAAAAGTGACTGTAAACACCTCGTCTTGGTTTTCCCCATCCATGAGTATCTTGACAATCTATTTTTGACAAGTTTGTCACTGTCTGAGCCGCCTGACACCTTTTTGATTTACATGCATTTCTTCTATGGATACATTGAAGTAGTTGCTATATGTGGTTTGGAGAAGCATTGCATTTACACTTTGTTGGTAATGTGGCCAAATGTATTTCTGACCACGTCCAGAGTTGGTTTGGGTGAACGGATCTTCGATGCTTCTTGAGTGCATATACACCTGCATGTGTTTTTGCTCTATCCGAATACAATTCAGTCACCAGGAAGCGGGTTAATGCCTGATGGAAAGGGGTCATAGAGTGACCCACAGAGAAATCTTGGCGATGAAAGTGTGAATATGCTTGCAATTCCATGCATCTTTGTGTGCATGCATAGACTTATGTGCATCCTTGTACATGCGTGTACTTGTGTGTGTGAGGCAGCTGTGTACCGGTGGTTTGGGTGTGCATAGGGAGGATCTGAACGGCGTGGTAAAAATACCCTCGGGGCAACTCGCCAGCCACATAGCACAGAGGACACCAAAGCTGTGTTGATTGATGGGCCTGAGCAACCTCCCTCACCAGCCAGTCTGAGAGTGTGTGTGTCTGTGTGCGTGTGTGTGTGTGTGTGCACGCGAGCGTGTGTGTGTGAGATGGAGGTAAGAGAGAGTGACTGTCTTATTTATCTCTCTCTCACCCCTCTGACTTCCTCTTTCACTCACCATCCTTACTCTCACTGTTCTTCTTCTCTTTATCCTCCTTCATATCTCTCGCTCTTTCTCCCTCTCCTCCCTCCCTCCTCCCAGGTCCTCCAGGTGTTGTGTGTGTTGAGCTCCAGCAGTGAGCTTCTATGGAGGGACGGTGTTCAGACTTTGTCCCAGGAGCAGGTCCTGCTGCGCCTCCTCTCTATGGCTCAACACTCTGCTCACAGGTCAGAGAACACACATGTACAAATGTACAAATCTTCTTTGATTTTAGCCTAAATTCCCTTGTATTTTATTTGACTGTTTTCACCCTCTGTTTGGGGCACGGGGTCAGTCAGCCATTGCAGTGCCCCAGCAGGTAGCGGTTAAGTATAGGTACGGCTGCTTGGGGAATTGAAACCGTTGCTAACTACTATTAATTTAAAATAATATGATTTTAAAAACTTGTGATTACTAAAATGTCATACCTCAAATAATAAGAGAGAATGGTTTTAGCTTTTGGTATATCACAGAATAGTCGAGCAACTCATTGTAACCTGCTAGTTTTGAATTGGTCGTAAGCACAAACAATTAACATAACAAGGTTCCTACTCTCACCTATGGCCATGAAGGGTCATGACTGAAAGAACGAGATCGCGGTTACAAGCGGCCGAAATGGGTTTTCTCAGGAGGGTGGCTGGCTGGCATCTCCCTTAGGGATAAGGTGAGAAGCTCAATCATCCGTGAGAGACTCGAGAGTAGAGCCGCTGCTCCTTTGTGTCGAAAGTAGCCAGTTGAGGTGGTTCGGCCATCTTGTAAGGACGCCACCTGATCGCCTCCCTAGGGAGGTTTTCCAGGCACTTCCAGCTGGGAGGAGACCACGGGGCAGACCGAGGACTATGTGGAGGGATTATATATCCACACTGGCCTGGGAACACCTTGGGATCCCCCAGTCAGAGCAGGTTAATGTGGCCAGGGAAAGGGAAGTTTGGGGCCCCCTGCTGGAGCTGCTACCTCCGTGACCCGACCAGATAAGCGGTTGGATGGTATTATGAATATTTGTATAGCCACAAGACTGCCAAAGTATATTAATATAATAAGAAATGAGCATGCCCCAAATTATCTGCACACTGTTATAGGAAAGAGTCCTTTTCCCAAAGGCATATAAAAAATATATTTTCTTTTTTTTGTTTTCCTTATCATATAACAAAACGAAACAAATCTAAATTATACATTTTGAATGCTTTTGTGAGAACGATTCTTTCCTAATAGTCAGCAGTGTGCGGATTCTTTAGGACCTGCAAATTTCACAATGAATTATTTAAAGTAGTATTGAGTCTTAAAATTATATTTTGCTTAAAACAAGTGGAAACAAGCTGCCAATGGCATGAGATTGTACTAATTTCCAATGCAAATCAACTCATTTCATAAATTGTCTTGAATCAAGTGGCATTATCTTGATACTACTGGAGTGATCTACCTTGTTCTTATTTCAAGATGTCGCTTGTTCATACAAAATTCCTGAAACAAGTGAGACTGCATTAAATGGAATTATCTTAATCCCATTGGCAGAGATTTCTCAAGATTCAATATTGGATTCAATTTATTTTTGCATGGTCAAAAGTCATTTTGTTTCACGTCTAATTTAAATGTCTTTCTTGAGACCGACTAGTCGACTGTACAGTCTGTATTTTACTGTGGATAGGCATATGGAAAATGTTTCTTGGCTGTCTTAATAATGAAAAAGCATGAACTGTGTTTTTTGAGGCAGAATGCAGAATTTATTCTTAAATTAAGAAAAAGGCCAAAGAGAAATGTAAAAGTAGTTTTTCTTCCTCTATGCTCATGTTGAACACGGACCTGCAGCCTTGGTCTAGTTTACAGTTTCTGTATGATGACATATTTTAGATAAAACTTTAATAAGGCATATTTAAGACGGCTTTCCACAAACTATACAATTGGTGGTATTAGGCGACTTTGGTGTGTGTCATGAGAAAAAAAACATGGATAGGCACGCAGTGCCGCATGCTGCTGTGCGTGGGTTCAAAATGTAGTTCTAATATTATGTATATTAGTAGACATTAGTAGACATGAAAACACTAGTAACATAGTGTAAAATATACTTTGACATACTTTGGTAATCAAAATAAACCATAGGCCCATGTCAAGAATGAAACAAAACAAAATAAAAAATCAGTAAGCCTAGTCGTTTCCCATTCTTGAGATATTTCTAAGTATAGACATGCATGTGCTAAGACTCATGTGTTGAGGACAGTTTCCAAGTGAGGTTTTCCTGGTACCATCGCATCACAAACAGACAAATACATTGCTTTCACACTATTCGGCTCCTTGAACTATGTACCTTTTACATCCAGCACTAGGCCCTGACCTCGGCCCCTATGATCATTATAGCATTCAGTGGGGGAATACCCATTGCAACTTTTACCTTATCGAGTTTCAAGGCAAATGCATGAAAAGGGAGGCAAATGTGTGACCCTGAAATGGCCACTCCCACCTGAAAACCTGCTGCCAAAACAGTTCCAAAGTGATAACGTACCTGCTTTTAGCTGTGATGGATGGAAGAGACATGTATGTACTGCAGGCAAGGTTCAACCACACACTCTCCCTCCACCTGTGAAATAGCCCTCACATGGCTGTGGCAAGCCAACTGTCAGGCCTGCATTCAAAGCCAGAGTCCATGGAGGAGGGACATAGGTTCACTGGCTGCACCTTAAACCTGCACCTGGACACCTGGTGTGCACCACTGGCCCCTCTATATGTGTGTATGTGTGTTTTGCTTGTGGTTGGTTGCTCATGTGTCCTTACAGTCTCTAGGTGATGTAAATAACAGCAGGCAAGGAAACTAACTATTTGTCCATCAGCCACAGTCGCTGATAGCTTCCAGAATTCTCACTACTTTAGTTGCCAAATTACTTTTCAGAGTACAAGAGCAGCTCCGCATGATGGCTGGTTACTTGCCAAAGTGGCTGATATGATAAACAAACTTAGAGGCAATGCATCCACCAGTGGTCAGTCAAGACGCAATTGAAAATATTAGTAGATAAATCCAGGTAATGTGCTACTCGCACTCACAGTAAAGAAAAAAAGTTCAGGGAGATATAGGTGTCACCTATAGGACACAAAGCATTATTTTGTGTCTGCACATGTTCATGCTTTACAGAGCCCTTGTTACATGAGAACCACACACTGATTTGGCACATACCACTATTTCTGTGCGTGTGTGTACTGTAAGCCCTTTGACATCCATTGACAGACACACACACCTTCTTTGACAAACCACCGCTGTACTTTTCTCACCCCAACAAGAGAATACAGGCTTGAATAAGGATTGGATTACAAAGGCTTTTTAGCCCTGTAAAGCCTTGGCCCGGTCACAATCTCTGGGCCCGGGGATCCACTTTCCCTTTGGAGCAGCCCCAAAGTTATGATTAGAGCCGGGGAAGGATAAGATTGGGTTGCTGGATGCCCTTGTCTCCCATGTGATTGAATGGCACTTGGGCTATTGTGATACATAATGTAGTGGTGAGTACCAGCACACTTCCTTTGTGGATTGTAAGTCAATACAGTAGAGGGATGTGTGTGTAGTTGATTGCGGTGGGAGGTGTTGGTGTATTATGTGCGTAATGGTTTCACGGAGCTACTTGAGGAGTGCTTGGTTATCGTTTTCGGACCCTCAACCAGCATCAAAAGTCCAAAGGCAAATTAAGATAAACTCACTACAGTTAAGATAAACTAACCAAGTCCTTATTGGTATTTGCAGTTGTTTCAGGTGTGTGTGATGTGTGTTGTTTTTCAGTGTGGAGCTGCACTGTGCTGCCCTGACCCTGGCCTCTCGACTGGTGGTTCAACTGGTGAACTCCGACCCCGAGGTAAAGACTAATTCACATTATAGCATGTGCTGATAATCTCTGAACTGGGCCAGAAAAATCTGTTGGCAGGCCATTATTAAACATCATGACTTTAGATTCACAAATGTAAAGGAAGGAGGTTTAGGGTGTTTTGGCCTTGGGGGGATATTACCACCAGCCATCAGCCAAATGCTGGTACATTTTAGCTGTGGTTAAGCTTTTCTATTCTGATGCCACTTAAGCAGCTAACCAACCATTGTTTGTACATTCTTTTCTATTTTTAAAATCAGTTTAACTGGTAAAATTATGAAAACGTTGTCTGGTAAATGTTGAAATCGACAAGCCATTGTGGCCAGTGCTCATTTTCGGCCCTGCCAGCAGCCATAAAACCACTTCCTACTTTGCTTTTCAAACAAAGTGGCTCGAAAGTGCAAAAGTCAAAACTTAATTATGGGCCTCTGAGATTTTGTGCTGGCGATCATTGTATAAAGTGTGACATCTAAGACTTTCTTCTGTGTGATATATAAAGGTGACACACTGCACAATGTTTTGGCCATCAGCAATAGCAACCCAGGGTCATAAACCTATTCAGATGTTTCCTGACCAAAAGAGCATCCTGTGTGACTCAGTAATGATGCTGAGGGAACATCAGAGTTTCTCAGAATGCTGCCCTAAACTTAAAAAGTGTTAATTCTCTGGTTTGTTTGTCACCTAGGGTGCGAGTGGAATGGGCTGCCTGGCTCAGTGGGGGGCGCTGGTGTGTTCGTGCTGCAGCGAGGAGCAGCCAGCGGAGGTAAAGCTGATGGCTGCGGAGGTGCTGGTCAACTGTACAGCCACTCTGCTGACCAGCGCTGCCCTGCCACTGGGTGAGTCCAAATCATATCGGTTTCATGGAACAACTTGAGGAAAGTTTCATTTTACTTCCCAGGACCTTGAGCTAAATACTAAGTGCAGACCTAAAATAATTTGGGCTGGCAGATCTGCGGCGGCAGTAGCTCAGGAGGTACAGTTCCCACCCAGCAACCGCAAGGTTGGAGGTTAGAGTCCAGCTCCTCCCGGGGGAAAAAAAATCTGTCATAGTGTCCTTGAGCAAGACACCTAACCCCAAATTGCTCCGGTTGAGCAGGTTGGCGCCTTGCATGGCTGCCTCTGCCAACGGTATGATGATATGTAAGTCGCTTTGGATAAAAGCGTCTGCTAAATGCTGCTGTAATGTAATTGCGTGTGTGTGTGTGTCAGGTCTGTCCGCCACCGTATCTTTGTGGAGGAGCTTGTTCACGCTGCTGCAGGAGGAAGACCAGGAAGTCCGAGACTCTGCCTCTGACTTCATCTCCAGCGTACCGACACATCTGCTCAGTACAGGTACACACTCACTATCATGATGGGAAACTACCAGCCTCTGGCAAGTCTTTTGTCTTTTATCAATGGCTCGGTTTCCATCCAATCATGTAAAGTGAAAAAATAACTAATTAATTTGTATAAGATTATCTGTTTGTGCGCTCTATTAAGGCTATTAGTTATATTAGTTGCTAAAGAATGTATGGGATACATGGGAAAGTATTTGTTGAATAATTACTGACGTGGCAATGTTTATCTGTAAAATATGTCTGCTATGACCTAGAAATGTCACCCATGCTATCTCTCCCATGTCTAAGGTGCCCATCATGGTTGTATGACCATTAGTTGGTGCATTAGAACACGGTTCCCATGTGCCTTGACAATCATTGAATGGATAGCCTTGAAATTACCCAAATTCATCAATATGCCTGAGCATCAACACTTGATGGATATTTGCACTAATATAACATTTATAATTTCACCATGTTTTCTTGGCTTGACAAGATAATGAGTAATGAGCGCCAGTCCTTGCATTTCACCAAACAAGACCTTGAAAATGTCCACGTGAGTGTGGGAACCCTGTTAGAATATTTCCGTGTATTTCTGTGTTTTTGTCTTTGGACAGCATGAAATATGACATGAGCTAACACCAAAGAACAATAACAATTGCCTAGTGCAAATCAATTGAAAGACTTGGATGATTTAGTTGCTTTCAACCTCTTCTGATGCAAAACACACCTAATTCACATTTTAACAGTTCAGAAGTTTGACAGTTGGATGGAAACTCTTAAGCAGATATTGTTGTTGGATGTTCCATTTTAAAAGTCTTAATTGTCTGGTTGAATATTTAGAGTGACTTGTGGATGAAAACATTTCCTGCCCTCGTCACTATTCACAAATACACACACACCGACACACACATATACGTATGTGTGTATCCACACATATTCTACAAGCATGCAACAAATATGTGCATGCTGACATCAGACAGACACTAATAAATATGTTTACTTGGGATTTGCAAACACACACACACATCTTTCAACACAAACACATGTTGAAGCTGTGGATTGATAATGATGTGATTGTAACACACTGAAATACACACGCACACAATCACACATACAAACAGGCAAACACCCACATACACACATGCACAGAAAACACCAATACAAACACATGTTGAAGTTGTGAAGGGTTGATGACGTCGTTTCTCGTTTTCTTCCAGGATACACCCTTATTGTGTCTGTCTCCACTGCCTAACTTAACAATACATAACATAAGATAACATAACATCTCCTTATAGGCCTCACAACTCAAATTTTGGTCATTTTTCATCTTATCAATGTATTAACTTTTTTGGGTGGCTGACCACATTTTGTATTGCATTTCCTGTTCATATAAGACATGAGTGAACAAAAGGACAAACAGTTTTTCCTTTATAAGTAGAGCTTGTTTCATGAAACCTCTTCAGAACTCTTTCTGGAAAATTTCATTGGATTCCTAGTTTAGCTTAACACATGTTGTGCACAATAGGAATGTAATAAAAGAAAAGGTGGAACATTTTTAATCTCCCATCTCAAATTAATTTGTCATATGTGCCAGAAAACTCAGTTCCTAAAGAAAATTAAACAACCAAAAAACAAAAGCAATCACATCCCATTGACAGTAAAATACATAAATAAATAAATCCTGAAATGTTGAACATCCACATCCCATTCATTTCTAATGGGAGATGACCCATTTGTGTTCCTGATCAGTTCTTGATGAGTGTTTTTACATCATTAACAGTATGGTTAGGCATAAGATGTACTATGAGGTTAAGGTGAATGTTAAAGTGAGAGTTAGGTTTATTAGTGGACATTTTTAGCAACATCTAGCAACTTGACCTGAATACAATGATCATGACCCATGCATGGACTTGAGTGTACGTTGGTGTGTAAGTGTATGAGTGCATCTGTCAGTGAGTGTGAATGTGAGTGTATGTTTGTGCATGTGAATGAGTGTGTGTTTATCTTTGAGAGTGTGTATATATCCGTGTTTGTCTGAGTTCATGTTTTTGTGTGTGAATTAGGGTTGCAAATTCTAGGGAATTTCCTTGATCGATAGTCGCCAAAGTTAATCAATCGATAACGTGTGGCAGCCAGAGGCAGGTTGAGCAGGCTCCTCTAGGGGCGCTAGGGCCCAAGCACAGTGCTCTCCCTACTCAGCCTAGATGCAAGACAGGTGAGGAAGTTGCAGGGAAGCACAGGGCCAATCAGGGGAGAGAGCGGGCCCTATAAAAAGAGGCAGGAAGTAGAGTTCGCTCTCTCAGTGTGATTCATACAGCAGAGAAGGAAGGAGGAAGAAGTGTGGGCAGGAGGAGAGACAGAGGAAAAGGTAGTGAGTGACGTGGGAGGTGTGGAGTGAGAGAGGGAGTAGAGGTGAGCGAGTGGAGGACCAGAGAGAGAGTGGATGCCGGAGTGGAAGACTGGGTACGCTGTGTGCCCAGACCCCTGACCGTCCGAGGACCCTTCTGGTGCCTCCCCTGAGCCAGGACTACTGCCCTTCTCCAGCCTTGACCCCGACTACCTGAAACACTGTCCTCCTGCCGTAAACCCACGGACTCTGT
>OMOT01089110.1:4988-16893 GCA_900312575.1 Acanthochaenus luetkenii | reverse complement strand
CTGCTGGTGAAGCCACATAATCACCATCAATTGTTTCCGCTGCCACAGCGACTAACGTTATATCAGTAAAGTTACTAAAATATGCCGTAATCGTTCAATTAATCTTGTTAGCTTGCTAGCATTAGCTAGCCGCGAAAGGGAGTGATTGAAGGCTAATCTCAACCAATCTAGAATCAGCATTAAACCTCAAACTCACGTTTGATTGGTTAGAATGGTCCCCGTCACAAGGCATACTAGCGAATGTAGAGAAAGGGACGTTCAAGTGAAGAAGAAAAAAACAGAAAAAACGGTCATACCAGAGCGAATTTAGAGAAAGGGACGTTCAAGTGAAGAAGAAAAAAACGGAGAAAAAATGGTCGCACCAGAACAATTATTTCCACTCGCACAGGTGCGACCAATTATATTTCGAGGTCGCACAGACTAAATTTTGGTCGCATATGCGACCAAAACGGTCGCAATTTCGAGCCCTGAAGTGCCTTGCTCAAGGGCACAATGGCAGGATCTGACACCCAATAATAAGTCCAACAACCCTCCGGTTGCCAGCTCATATCTTACCAGATTTATTTCTTCCCCATCTGGCTTGGGATTCAAAATGGCGACTTTCCTGCTACAATCCCGCTTCACTACCTCTGGGCTACCTCCCGCCCCACACTTCTGTACCAACAATACTTTTGTCGAGGCATGAGATAAACATTGGAGTCATTTTGCTCAGTTTCACTGCTCACAGATACTCTTTGGCTTGGTAGGGCAGTGCGGTGTGTACGCTCTTACCCCATCATGGACCAGGGCCTTCCAGGAGTGCTCCAACTTCTTGACTAATCTAAAAGATGAGAAATAAAAGGATATACTGTGTATTCACCGTGGTCGATGACCATCAATAAGTGTGTAATGCATGCAGCGAAGTAATTCAAATATAGAACAAACAGCAGCTTGCTCAGGACTTGAGACTGCTTCAACTAACGCTCACATGAACCAGTTTGGCTGCTCTGTGTCACCAACCTGTAGGACTGTAGAATGTCAATGATGCCGATGTAGACCAGCATCCTCTCTCCTTTAGCATTACGAGCAGGAATCCCTCCCATGCTGGAATGACAACAGATCACATAGTTGTCATTTGCAATTTACAGATAACTCTGAACAAACAATTTCATTCAAACTCAGCTCTGTTGATGGTCAAGTAAGTGACAAGACTCACTGGTCTTCTGAATCCATGGCTCCTTTCCCTCGAGCTTCTCCCTGGATTGACTCCATGGCTGTGCAGTACAGACTTTTCTGGGCTTGTGGCCGGCGCTGATCTGGGGTCACTGCCCCCTCCGAAGCCCCACTGTCCCCCAAATGCCCCCCACCGCGCTCCCGCGCTCGACTGGCCTGGTCCAGGTTGTGGACGCCCACCAACATACTGTAATCCATGATCTTGAAACTCTGTAGGAGCTATACAACACACACAAGCACAACGAAGAGTTAATATAAGCATCAACAGGAGCAACCATCCCCGACAAACACATTCACACTTATACATATGCCTGACCAATTTTTGCTTTATTTGATGGTTGATGTTGGAGAGTGACAGGAGGGATGGGAGGGGGGTGGCGTGGCGTGGTCCAGATCCAGATTTAAACCCTGGAAATCATAATCGCTTGGTATGCGCTTTAGTCAACTGAGCCACCAGGATGGTCCTTGTTTTTAATGATGGTGTATAATAGGGGTGTTAATGATTACCGTAGTCGTTAATCAATTAACTGCTGTTAATAATTTGATCGATGACCATTTCAAATGTAATGATCAAATTGAACTATTTGCGGTCTCATCTTAATTGTGTCAACGGGAGCTGTTGGTGAAGTGCAATCATTAAGTTAAACACAAGGTGGCGCGCACACTGCAATTAGGAAAAATGTTATTAACTTTACACAGAAAAAGACTCACTCGACCATGAAGCGGGCAAAAAGGAGTCTCGTGTGGGAACATTTCACACAAAAAGACAACAATGTGCTTTGCCATTTGATTGGCAGTAGAAGTGGATGTGACCAACACGGACGAAGCGAACTATGTGACCATGTCTGTGGATTGGGTGTCACAGGCTGATGCTGCAGTCCAGGAAGCCCCGCCTCAGCCTGTGAGACGCACTGCCAATGCTATGCTGCTACTCCTGGGCGACCACTACTCCACCCGCGCCAACGACACGGAAACAGAAGTGGACAACTTTCTGAAGGACATTCCACCACCGCTAAATGTCAGTCCCACAGATTGGTGGAAAGTCCATGGAGGAAGATTCCTGAGGCTGGCAAAGTTGGCGCAACGCTACTTCTGCTGCCTAGGTCCCATTAGAACGCTTATTTTCAGCAGCTGGTCTCACTGTAAACCGACTGCGCACACGACTCACCCCCGATCACGTAAACATGCTTATATTCTTAAATAAAAATCAACAGGCTTGGGTAGTTACTGCACTTGTGCAGTTTAACGTTTTAAACTGAGGCCTGAGCTGTCGTAGTTTGTCATAGCTGTCTCATTTCAAGAGGGAATCTATTATAGTGCTGTTTTAAAAAACGTTATTTATCTTTATTTATCTATTTCATCCATAATTTTGCAAATGTACATTTCTAATTAAGGCTCATCATATTTTTGTGTCATAGACGAACGTGTTAGTCACTGATTTGCCTCGGAAGAGTGAGCGCAATTTCCCAAGCCTTATTAAAATATCATACTTAAACAAAACAGTGTTCATAATTATATGCCATGAAAACAGGCATATTTATCTAATGTTTCAATAAATTTTGTATTTTCTATGTCTATATTTTAGCTGTTTCATTATCAATTGATCGATTGATTGTTCATTAACGTTGGCGACTATCGATTAAGGAAATTCCTTAGAATGTGCAACCCTAGTGTATAATACATCATCGCATTGTGATATACAGGATGTTAAAAACACTGTATTCCTTATTCATATTGATATGTTGATACTTGGCTTAAACCTAAACCAAGAACAGCTATACGTCAGAACCATATGTCACACAAAACTTGTGTCCAGAGGTCAAAGCGATGCGCACAGTGCGTCACCATTAGCTATAGAAGCAGGGAGCTTCAGTGCACCAGGACAAAACCTGTCCATTTTGTGAATGGGAGAAAATGAAATACATTTTACATTCTAATTTTCTTTATATAATGACCCGAGAAGTGTGCTTTATATAAATGTTTTTATATTTCTGATTATATATATTGGTTAGATGATTATGAAGACTTGAGATGTGTTCTAGAAAAGGTGGACTATGTGGTAAAGCGGAGGCAAAATGGCAGTGTAATCTGCTTGTGTGCTACCTGAGTTTGTTTAGGGATTTTGATATACGCGCATATTGCCACATTACGTATGAATGCGTCTTCTAAACCCATGTGGGCTTTGAGTGCACGACACATCAATAAAAATGTATCAATAGATGAAATATAGGTATCTCTGTGACTCACCAGGCAGTCCCTCTGGATGGTCTTGCTGAGGGCATTGTAGTGGTCAGCTTCCAGCAGCAGGCCATCAGGCAAGTCCTGGATGAAGTCCAGGTCTTTGTGGGTGGGTACGGCCTTCTCCCTCTCCTTAGGCGAGGCTCGTCTCTTATAGGTGGAACCCTTCAGGTCATATTTGAGGTGCATGGGGATAATGCGAGGCAGCAGGTTGTTCATCACTACAATACGGATGTTCTTGCCACCTGCCTGGACACAGTACAGCCCGTAGAACTTGGGAAGCAGGGTCCGCTTGTTTTGGTTTAGATTCTGGAAGGGAGGAGGAATAGGGAGGAAAGAGAAGACAGTTAAATTGGGGAGAAATTATTAGAGCTTCTGTTCTATTCAGCCTCCTACTCTCATAGTAGTAATCATAGTTATAACTCATATTGCATCCACTCCCCCTTTCCATTCCGTCCCTCAGGCTCACCATGAAGTATCCGGGCAGGAGTTTCTGGAGGAACTCTGCCTCTTTATGCTGAACAGTCTTGATGATGAACTCATCATCACTAGACACGTAGAAGAGGGAGCCACTGGCTCCAGAGTTAGACAGCTCGATCAGTGGCTCGTTACACAAAGAATACTGCAAGAGGGACAGGAATTTGCATTAGTATCCAACCCAATCAGAATGTTGGCATAATCTTAATTCAAATGTAACTAAATCTTGCTGCAGAGCAAAATAAATATTGGGACAGTAGCTAGAGCCACAATGAAAGGAGTTCTTGTAAACATGGATGTGCATGTGGTGTATGTACTGACCAGGTAGTCATCCGGCCGAATGCCAAAGAGTTCTCTGAAGTAACGAAAGGCAATAGGAGCATAGGTCTTAAAACGAAAGTCACTGTAGTGATGAGCAGGAGTCAGGTTACTGCCCTCACTGAAAACAAATGTGTGACGGAGAGCAAGAGAGAGTGAGAAGCCAAGAAATTTAGTATTTGACATCAACAATAAAACCACAGACAAACCATGTTTGATCAACTACAAATTCTATTACCAACCCGGGGAAGAAGATGCTTTCGACCACCACAAAGTCCTGCATGAGGACATCCCTCTCGGCCTTCTGGCTCAAGCTGCCAACTGTGTGAGTAATGCCCAACTGGATGGCACCTTTTAGGGCAGATGACGTGGTCTAGAGGATGTGAGAGAAAAAAAGAAAGAGGGTGTAGACACTGGAACAAACAATATTTCAATGACTGTTAACTTGTGTATTTTCACCGGCCATTCTTGGGTGACTAGTGAGGGGGATTCCAATTCTAGAACACAATAGGGATGGAACAATACATCGTAGTACGATAATTTGCGATGTAAAAACATGACGATGTACTTTGTGGGACATAACAATGTGTATTGAACATATGCGCTGTGAGCTACATTGTCTGCTGCTTAATCTGCTTGCCTCCTCTCCTCTCTCCCTTTTCTGCCCATTACACAGTTTGAACAGCAGAGGGCACAAACACTGCAATGCAAAACTGCAAAGCCAAGCAGCAGATATGGCAGATAAGGAAGAGGAACTTTTAATTGAGAATGCTCCATCTACGTTTAAGTCAACAGTATGGCAATACTTTGGCTTTCCTGTGAGAATTGAAAACAATGAACGAGTTGTCGACAAGACAAAAACTATATGTACGTTTTGCAAGGCTATATCGCCTTACACCACAGGCAACACGACTAATATGAGTCAGCATGTTCAACGCCAGCACAAAAACTGAACGGTTACTGGGGCCGGTTCGTGGGCACGGTTACCATTTCTGCTTCCATCCGTCGGGCTGCTAAAACCAGGATTAGGAAGTGTCTTTGAAAAACTAGTGGCTGGACTTAGCTCCTGTCGGGAAGCAGCATGCACTGCCAGTGCCGCGACGGAACGCTTGATGCTGTATTACATGACTAGGAAAAGTCATGGAAGGAGGACATCGTGACATTTACACTGCATGTAATAATTACCATTTAAAAAGCGAACATGGTGACGTGGCTACTGGAGGTGTGCCCCAAAATATAGTCTGGGTGAACCCCTCCCCCCTAGGCTCAGGGTGGTAAAAGGATAGACCCTCGGCCCCGAGCCTGGGGGAGTGGAGGAAGATCTTACCCAAATGCAGAAGAAGAAGCGAACACTGAATTAATTGACTCCACCTTGACTGATAATAAAAGCTATTTTCTTCTATGTTCCAAATGCTAAATCCCTGTAATATTCATATATCCCTGTAGGGGATTATAGTGTGTGTGGTTTGCAATAGAGGGGTTAAAGTGGCCTTATTGCGCTTTATGGTATTTTATCCCCTGTGGTATTGCTATAATATTCATATGATATTCCTATAGGGACTTGTGATATGCTATTGTTCAGTCATAAATAATGTTATCATCTAACTTCAAGAATCGTGGCTGAATCGAATTGTGAACCCCACATGAATACAATACAATTGTGAGATTACCACATCGTCCCATCCCTAGAATACAAACACCTAACACGTAGGTCTATGTGTTGGTCCTTTTCCACTTTCACTTATAATGCTGAGTGTAGGTGTCAACAAATTGATACCAACAAACTGACCCCGACCCCATTCTAACCTTTTTATAGGTGGTTTCTCCTGTGGTGGTCTCAACACCTCTGTGTCCAATGGTCTTCTTCATACTCTGAGTTGTACCTGAAGAGCCAGGCATCTGAGGAGAGGGAAAAGAGACAAAGAGGAACACAGAATAAGGGAGAAGAGAGATGGGGTTAGGGCAGGAGAGGTGTGAACAGAAACATGAATGAGTGCAAACACACACCTGGGTTTCCGTTATCTGGTAATTTTTTGACCAGGAAAATCTGTAGGAAGTCATTTAAATCTCTCCGGTCATAATGTCCAGTGAAAATAATTCTCTAAGCACAATTTGAAAATAGGCTCGGCTTGAATGCCATAGCCTGCCTAACCACCATAACAGCAAACAGCGACAAGCGAGAGAGATCAGATATGGCCAAACAAGCAAAACAAGTATTTTCTGAAACCAAGCAGGTCTATGACAATGATGAGTCTGAGATACATTCTGAAGGCTTTTTTACTAGGTGGAGAGGTGGGTCAGTGCCGGCATAACGTAGCCCTTTTTGTCAGCATGTCATCTTCACCCACAATTGTTATTTTCTATTTTCTGCTTTATTCCGGTATAAATTCTCGGAGTAAAAATGGCTCCAAAAAGGCCAAAGATGACGATATACAGTAATTACTCCAAAAAGCATAAGCCAAGAGTTCTCAAACGAAACGATTGAACGAGTCCAAAAGTCCAATATTTACCTCATTATCTCCTAGATTTTCCCCACTTGGTCTACATCACCACACAGTCACAGCTGTAGCAAGCCGATGCTGCCTTCAAATTCTGTCGGAAATATTGTAATTACGGGTAAAGCACGCTTAAACAAAGTAGCCGAGCTCTGTACTTGGTTCCTAAACTTGACTAAAACAGCTACTTTTGTGTCAGGGTCCGTTTTGTTATTTCTCACTAAAAAGTACTTCAATAAATGATGAGTTGTAATTCCGACTGTGAACATCGAAAATACAAGCTTACGAAGAGCGCCTGAAGGCAGCAAGATTCCACCACATCGCTGATGGTACGCAATAAATACATTTTCCTTTCTGTTGGCTTGACTGTTCATTCATTACATTTGGTTTGTATAGTTTATCACTATTTAAATGTATTGTAGCCTATTGAAAACTGTAAATGTTCTACTTACCGGCCACTAGGGCTGCTCGATATGACGAAATATATCGTGGGACGAATCGAAAAATGTCTATCGTAGATATTTTCCTCTATCGTTTATATCGCTATTGTCGCAAAAAAAGCCGCAGACCTGCTTTACGTCAGTATTTTACATCATTTCCGACCCCGCTTTACGTTCTCTAGACGTGGAATGGAAAAACATATAAACACGGAGCGTGACACGGAAAGAAACTCCAAGACTCTGACTTAGAACAGACCTCAGCCCAACCAAGACAAGATGAGGAACTAAAATAATATTTGGTAAGATGGAACGTCATGAAGACATCAATAAATCACGAGTGCCATTACGACGCAAAGACATGGTCCTGGCCGATATTCAGTTGCGAGGAAGGGCTTCAGAGAACTGGTTACCACGTGTATATGGAGATTACCGAGCCAAAGTAGAAGAGGAGCTTCGCAGTGTGTCATATTATGCTGCAACAACGAGCGTGGACGAGCCGAACAACACAGCGGTACATGAGCTTTACAATACACTTCATCAAAGAAGACTGGACACTGTAGTCGATGTTTACAGACATACTATTTCTCAGAGGACCGATGATAGCCAACGGTCTAAGGGAAGCGCTCCAGTCATGGGGATTGCCGGAAAATCACCACGTCTAACCACGTATAATGCGACTAATGTCAGTGCACTGGTACTGAATGACTGGACACGGCTACAGTGTTTTGTCCACCGTCTTCAACTAGCCATTGGTGATTGTCTAACACAATATAAAACTGTATTTCAATGTTAAATATAATAATAATAGCAACTTTAATAATTAATATAAATAAATAATACATGTACAGAAAACGTACAATATCGTGATATATATCGTCATCGGGATATGAAATTACCCCTATCGTGATAGAAGATTTAGTCCACATCGCACAGCTCTACCGGTCACATGACAGTCTCAAACTCTCTAAACCTGTTCTCCTTACCTCCTCAGAGTTGATTGGGTCAACATTTACTTTACTTGGCCTGGGGCTGTAATGTTAAGGTATTTGACATTTAACCAAGTTGTTTTCTGATTGTCTTACCTCTGGAGAAGCCACTTTTCGGGTGCCATTGGGCCCTAAAGAGAGAGAGAGAAATAAATTTGCCAACAACAAAGTGTACAAAGGACAATGACAAACATGGAAACACACTAAAATCATCAAATAATTTAGTGTTAAGCAACTGCTAGTTCCCTTGTTCAGACTAAATTCCATGAAACTCATGCCAATGTCAACCCATGCAGTCACTAGGGGTGGAAATCAGTAGTGATGTCATGATTTGATTTTGATTCTTAGGGTCACGATCCGATTTCAGAACGATTTTCAATTATTGACGATTATCTATGTGAATTTCAATGACCTTCAGAAGCCTTCATGGTACATGGCCTTCATGTACGCCGGCCTTAAAATCCAAACTGCGCCCAGGCGCTAGCTTTCAGCCCAGATGGAGCGGGTTGGGTTACTTCTTCCGTATCGCGCCTCCTGCCTCAGGCCAAAATGCTTTATTGACATAACTGGTAACACAATAACATTAGAGAGGGCAAAGGTGAAGTCCGCCCTCTGTTGGACCGCCGGAAAACAGACAAAATGTCTAACGTTAGTGCAAAAAAAGAACTGAAAATAATCGATTTGGGGGAATTTGTGAATCGATCGATAATCGTAGACAATAGAATCGCGATTCTTACGTGAATCGATTTTTCCCACCACCTCTAGCAGTCACTGTATGCTTTAAGTTTGACATTATTTTTAAGTCAGACCACTTTAGGTTGGCAGCTTTTAACATGGAAGAATTTGTTAGTGAATGTTTGAGAACCCCTCTGCTGGTTAATTAGCAGGGCCATTTCCAGCCTTGGCTGGATGTCTATAAGACCAGTGGTAAGGCCTAAATGTGGCCACAGTTACTAACTGCTGCTCCCAATACCATCTCTGTGTGAACTGGAACTACTGCTCCTATCCCCTGAGCAGGCTGCTCTAGATTTGCCTTGTCCCCAAGGACATCTACAATCACCACCGCCACCTCCCATCAAGAAAAACGAGTAGGTCGCCCAGGAGTAGCATAGCATTGGCAGTGCGTCTCACAGGCTGAGGCGGGGCTTCCTGGACTGCAGCAATTTAAGTTCTAGCTCTTTCTGTAATAACCTACTATTATGTCTCACAATGACTTTGCTTTCTCACTGACTCCCTTAATCTAACTTTGTGTCTACATTGTTCATTAAGAAAGAAAACTGAAAGAGGAAAATTCAACATAAACTTGCTGTTTAAACCTACTACCTCGCCCACTCTACAAGCACTTCTAGCCTGTAACCAATGGCAACATCTACTTCAGTGTGGGAGTGCCACAGGTCAATGTATACACAAGGATGTTGGGAAGCTTATACCCCTATAGTGACAATCCAGTGTGTGATAATTCAGCTATGTCAAACAGATTAAATCACGGCGACGCAAATGCAGACAGATAGGGGTGTTAGCCTAAGGACACACTGCAATCCACCAGGAAACAATGAGCATCATTCTGCCCACATTCCTTCTCATTTTGAAAAAAAAAATACAAAAAACAAACACTATAACGTCACTGCTCACACACACACACAGAGAGAGATGCACACACACTCATGCTAGTACCTCGCTGAAAAGCTCTCCTCCAGAACTGAGTCCTAATATCTGTGGAGCAGGACATAGTCAGCCTATATGGCTTGACCTAAACGGCCAAGTAATACTAAAACTAAATGAATGATTGTATGTACAGTATATACATACATTTCATAACC
Organism: Acanthochaenus luetkenii; assembly: GCA_900312575.1. Lineage (NCBI taxonomy): Eukaryota > Metazoa > Chordata > Actinopteri > Beryciformes > Stephanoberycidae > Acanthochaenus > Acanthochaenus luetkenii. Next base: position 6,907 of record OMOT01089110.1, on the reverse strand, counting down.
GTCATTTTGCCTCCACAATGAATATATTGCGAAATAATAACACACTTGGTGCGACAGATTTAGGATAGGAATTGTGCCCAATTACTTAACAATGACTTTAGCCAATGACAGGCCTCACAACAATAGCCAATCCATCTGTTCCTCTCCGTATAGTAAACATCTCCCTGTGCCAGCCTTGTTCACATGTAGCCTGTGGCCTGCACAAAGCAATAATATGGGACAAGCACACACTCAACATCATTGTCTACCTATGAACGATCCACAAATATAATGGTTATTGACAGAATTAGCAAGGCTAACATGTAGCTTTCTAGGTCTATTCACTGATTCAAACCGAAAGGCTGCTATGGGTAAAGCGACTACAGTAGTCACAGGAAATATGATAAGAGTCGCGCAACTAGATTAGCAAACTGCAAAGACCCCCTCATCCGGCCTGTCTTCAAAAGTAAAACGTCTGGTAAACAAAAATGGACCGAGAGCGTGTAAGAGCTCCCCACTACCACAAGTATCGATGCAAGGACTGACCCGTCCATGAGCACTTCACCAAGAGAATCTGAGGTTATGCCTCGTGAAAAATCTACATTTCACCAGCTTATTGGGGACATCAGCCGTCTGAGTGAGGCCTCCTAATTACCGTAACTTGATAAGCATGACAGTCGCCATTGGTTAACACAAAGCAGGGGACCAGTTCATATTAGTTTTGATTATTCGTCACCGAAACTTCGGCAGAGGATTTACAGGAGTCTAGTTTCTGAAGTTACTTGTCTTGGTCGAAAATAAAACTCAAAACGATGCCACTAACCCTGTTAGAAACCGACTGAGGAGGACGAGGGAGAGGATGAGGAGGGGTTAAATGGGCGAGGAAGACAAGAGGACGCCTGGAAGCTGGTAGCTACCGTTAGCTTTCCGTAGATGGACAGACGAATTTGAAACATCAGCCACCAAACATCCCATTCATTTAACGGCAGTTCACAAAAGGACGTTATCTACCAAACCACGAGAGCAAACGTAACGCTGCACCGTCAGCTAACTAACGTTACATGTTTGATATCGTTGACATACTAAAGCCGAGTAACGTTAACAAACGTACCGGCTTGATAGCGATACACGCTACCTTAACGTTACATTAGTCAACATGGCACGGGGATTATTTTTTTAACTAATTGGTAGACGGTTCACTAATACTGGCGTCAAATAACTAATTTAAGCTAGCTGGTGGTGTTAAAAACAATAGCAGCTAACGTTAACGTTTGTTAACTTGGTAGATTGAAAGCCTACAAGCTAGCTGTCTAACCGGGATCACGATAACGCCACAGTCATCATATCGCAACATTCGCATCGCTTCATACGGATATTTGTTTTTATGCTTAACTTAAGAAGACAACAAACCAGGTAAATTAACTAGTTAGCTACCTGTCGGGGCTGTTGGTCCCGAGTCTGCCGATCCAGCGGTCGCCATTACGGTTTTGACTGTTCACTAGTGATGTGTCGTTCGCGAACGAGTCGGCTCTTTGAGGTGAACGTTGGGACTCCGACTCGCATAGCTGAAGAGCCGGTTTCTTTTCTAAATGAACACAAGACAATAGATCCTATGATGTCTGAGTTAGATGCGATCCTACGACGTCTGACTTGTTCGGTAATAACGATTTAGAGCCAAGAGGATAATGTTTTTGATACAAAATAGTTTAATTGTTCTGATGCTGCAGTTTGGCACATTTATTTTGTATGCATTTTTTGTTTTTGTTATGATGCAATATTATATTCTATTTTATGAATGTGTTTTTATTTGAAATGTTCAACTACGCACTGTGTTTATTGTGTAATTTATTTCAAGACATAAAAATGCCCTACTTTCAATGCACATGTGTAATAGCGTCTTACTGTTTTTACATTTATGTAAATCGTTTTTATATAAACTA
>OMOT01089109.1:0-15722 GCA_900312575.1 Acanthochaenus luetkenii | reverse complement strand
GTAGAACAGGGGTCTCAAACTCGCGGCCCGGCGGCCAATTGCGGCACGTGGAATGATATTTTGTGGCCCCCTGCCTGAAATCAAAGTTTGGTGTTAGTGCGGCCCGCGCGTTTTTTCTCACATGCATCTGGGCGTTTTATATTTTTTGACACTTGTGGGCTACCATAGCTCAGGCTCGTGACAACAACACGAATTAGCAATGTTAATGTTTCGGGACTGTCACCGAGTGGAGGGAAAATATATCCTGTCATCCAGTGCTATACGTTTTTTGTCACCCAGCCCCAGAGGAGTTGCTCACAATGATGCCAATGCATGGCCAGACCACCGGTCAGGAGATATTCCGCCAGCTGTGTGATTCCATTGTGGATGCCTTACTATGGAAGCGTTTTGCTGGAATAACAACCGACGGAGCGCCATCAATGACAGGGAGGAAAAATGGGACTGGTGGCACTTGTTCAAAGAAAACTGGAAGAGGAGGGTGTGGAAGAGGCCATTGCTCTGCACTTCATTATCCATCAGCAGGCCCTTTGCAGCAAATGCCTGAAGTTTGACAATGTGATGTCTGACGTTGTGAAATTCATCAACCATATCAGATCCAGGGGTTTAAAGACCCATACTCTACCTCCAGCGGCCCCCATGTAAGTTGAGTTTGAGACCCCTGTAAGTTAAGGGGTGAAAACATTGACATTACCAATAGGAGCATAATTAAAATTACACTGTAAGTGTAACACAGAGAATTTGATTAGCATATTTGTCAATTTATTTCTTTGCATAATCTTATTTCTACAAAAGCATAATTTACAAATTGAGTTAAAACCCTACAGTGAGTCTTGTTTTTCAATTGACAAATCATTAAATTCACGTTAACTATTTCTAGAAGCTATTTCCTTAAGCAACATTTTGGTGTAGCTTCATAACGGTGCCCTTTTGTCAATTAAAAAGTTGTGCTATTATTTATTCTACCCTAATTATATATTATAAACTCACTAAAGAGTCTGTGTTGTGTTGTTAAAATCCCTAGGTAACAGCAGTTCGCCCTTTATAATCCTACAGTTATTAATGTAAACCGTTAAATAGAGCACAGTGGTAGCCATCATAACATAATGTCATTTGGCGGACGCTTTTATCCACGGCGCCTTACAGTGCCATGAGTGCAGACATATTTAGTATGGGTGGGAATCATCTGTAACCCTGGCAGTGGTACACTGTTCACACTGCCAGCAACCAAACTGCCGTGCTGTCCTCTAACTGATTGCTTGTTGTGGCATTGCAATGATTGGCAGCTGATGGGTGATGTCACCCAAGAGGTCAGCTCTCTTTCTAGTCATAGAAAACGACGACACTTCCGGGAACCAGTTTCTAGAGTTGCTTACAGGGTAAAGGCAATGTTAGATCTCTACTTGCTCTATCCTACATTAGCACTGCACTTGTTGCTATAGCCTACTCTTTCTCAAATGTTGAACTGAATAGGCATATTAGGACGCGAAACGTGCGCGTCTCAAATAAATGATCTGGTTTCCTGTTGGCTGAAAAGAGAATATACTTTGAATTGTGCCACAATATGAACTGCAATGAATTGAATTGAAAAAGAAGAGGGAATAGCTACATAATGCATAATACAACCGAATATGTCTCTTGGTCCCTGTTTTTGAGTGTCTTTTTTTCTCAACACCAGCACTATTTTATGCCAGTGAAAGGGAGACGACTCTGTGGTGATCATGCAGGATTTTCCAAGGCTACCTGCTCCAAGACGGAGACATACACAAACTGAGCAAGAAGGAGTTACCCAGGCAACGACATTACTATGCAGAAGAAAAATCCCCTTTCGGACAGCTGTTGGTTACCATAAAATATCAGATAAATGGTTACTTATTCTGGATTCCATGATTACAGTCTTCATTACATAACATTGGTGTCCTGCATAAACCTAATATATCTGTGAAAAAGTCTAAAAGTCTAAAAGTGACAAAGTGATTTTTACATTAACATCCATGCATAGATTTTTATTTTTGTTTTAGACTCTGGACTAAAATGCTCGTGGGGTGGGGTGCGGTAGAGACACTGTAAGTTGTCCCATGGGTGTCTTGATGAGAGGATGAGAGAGGCTGGGAGTGAGCTATTCTCCCATTGACACCCATCTTTGACATTTTGATGTATTTAAACGCAGCCCCCCTCCATACATCCATGGTGCATCTATCCTGCCTCGTCACTGCCGTAGTAGCCATGGTAGAAGTCACTAATTGAACATCTAATCTGCATCTATCCAGCGTATGTAAGTAAGTGGACCGTATCATTTTGTGTAATTTTGCATGCAATAGATTAGCATCTGGTATGTAGAACAAAATCTCTATGGAAAATATAAATGGGCTTTTCAAAAAATGGCCAAAATAAGGGCTCTGTTGAATGGAAAATCACGAGATTGTACATAGTTATATTTGCCTTGTTCTTATTAGTTGTTAGTTCTATTCGAACTGCTGTGTTTTCCAGTTATAGTCCCCTTTCCAAAACAATTTGCAATTTGCCAGCAAAAAAGTAATTGAAGGCCAAAAATTCACAAAGGTTGGTTAGTTATTGTATTTAATTTAATGGAGCAAATTGCAGTATAACTAGTCTCTGTGTAGCACAAACTTTATTGTGGTCATCTCTTCTTGCAAATTCCATTCATATTTTCCTTTTTGGACACCAAAATGCGGAAAGGCTAACACAATTATGTCACACGTTGCCTCTCTATTAGTGCTGCAGTGGAAGCCTTGACAGAAGTCCCCCATCACGCATCCATACTGTACCTATATCTATGTGAAGCAAAGCTGAATATTGTTGTCATCATGTCAATCGCATGGCAGGCGGAAAGCTCATTAAATGCACTTTCTGATGCCTGAAAAGAGAACAAACTTCCAAACAATTCCTCTTGGGAAATCATTACTCCAGCTACACATTCAGAAAATACACTCAGGGGAATTGACACCTCAACAACAGCTGTTTTAGGAATGGATGGGAACTCAAGATACACTGCATCTCTGTTATTCATTTTTATTCTAAATCATTGTGGCCAATAGCTGGTGTACTTGCAGTTCAACTACACTCCAAATGTTATCCACTTATTAAGACCAATGTTGTCCTGAGAGTGTCCTTCATTGATTCATTTTCTGGCCAGGGTTTTACTCTTCATGACATTGTCCAGAACAGCAGAGACAAGGGAGGGACTTTTCCCCTGTGTGTGTGTGTGTGTGTGTGTGAGTGTGTGTATGCGTGTTCATACATGTCCTGTCAACGGGTGGGCCACTCCCTATGATGTCCACAGCATCATACCATGTTGACTGACCTTTGATCCTCTGCCTGTCAGGGGTTTTGACAGGGACTGAACCCAACCAAGCTGAGCCAAGATCCCAGAGAACCACACCCTGGAACCACAGAACCATGTCTCTCTCTCTCTCTCTCTCTCTCTCTGTCTCTGGTATCATCATATATATAGAGAGACAATGTTTGCACCACTCCTGGTGGCAGCCTTCGTGCCCACCGCAACCCGGAAGTGAACCGTTACACAATAATATTTCTCACGCTGTGGGTCCAGACCACAACAGACCTCAGGCCTGTTTCAGGTGGGCCCCTGTGTGTTTTAATCAACGTGACCAGGCAAAAACAGGATATATATATAAATGGATATATTCATGTCAAACATCTGTGGATAAATGCGTCTTTTGGGTCACCGGAGTGTAAGAGACGGTGAGAAAACTGAAGGTGACAGAGGTGACCTTATGTGTCCTTGATGGTCCAGACTCAAAATGTCTCTGGTGGCTCCTGATATGTCAAGAGTACTAGAATGTTAGTTTTTTAATGAGCCTGGGTCCCACAGAGATTTGTTCAATTTGGATCCTTAGCTGAAAAGGTTTATGGGCCCCTGGCATGCTGTATATTACAAATAATAACCGTTAACCGTCCCTGACAGTTCGTAAAGTATCAAGTCGAACTGAATGAAGAGAAGAACAGAATATTCATTGGAACACAATTTATTCCCCATGTGTCACATGTCTCGTGTTTTGGCGTACTTTACATGAGAGGAACATGCTGTCATAATAGAACAGGTGCCTTTTGGGGGGCTGAGAAAGGGAGGAGAATGTCGTCACTGTTGCCTGATGCCCTTTATTCGCAAGATTATGAGGAGATGGTGTGGGAAGCTCGGAAGGGTTGACTCAACCAATAAACAGTTCCTTTTGACATCCTGAAAGTCATGCAATTACACCACAGATGTGTAGGTTTTGTCTGCCAATAACGCATGCAGTGAAGCAGCAGGCAGCGGAGAGACAATGGGCTACAAGGAGAAGAGAGAGAGGGAAGAAGACGACAGCCTTCACGTGGCCTTCCCTGTAAATAGCACGAGATGGTGCAAGACCAACTTGCGAAACGAATGTCGCCAATCAAATATCGAGCTGGCAGGCCAAGGTATGGTGGAGCGTCCCATTCAGGACGGGCGGTCATTCCAACTGTCGAAAACCGAGGCCTGCCAGTGCTCCAACTCAATGTCGAGGGCCTCACCACAGCCAAACTCGAGGTTGTACGTCACCTGGCATTGAGCGAATGGGCCTCCAACACCGATGCTCTGCTGCTGTTCGACCCTAAGGAGCCTCCAATCTTCTTCTCTGCACGCTGGAATACCTTCACCAACCCGGAACTGGCCTTCGCTGTTTGCCGCAGCAATGACGCAAAACCGGAGACGCGTCCTGGACAGGTTCCCCCGCTCACACCACCGACCGTCCATCATTAAAGTCCCATCACTGGTGCAACCGGTCGCAGGGAAACCTGTCAAAAGATGGAATTTCCGGAAGGCCAACTGGGAATCTTTTGCGAAGGAGACCTTCTAGCTAGCCTGCCGGACCCAGAGGCAGCCGATGTGGACGCTGCCTACTGCGGGGTCCTCCTGGGTGCGGCAGAGAGGACTATCCCGCGTGGTTACAACAAGAACTACATCCCGGGCTGAGTCGAGGAGTGCAGCCGCCTCCTGCGTGACCACCAGCAGGCTAGCTCCAGGGAAGAAATGGAGGTGACTGCACCACCCGTAGGGCCAGATGGTTGTTGAATCAATCGACTTTACCCACTCTAGTCGTAAGGCGTGGCAGACTATCAACCAGCTATCTGGCAGAAATACAACGCCCCGCAGATGCCCGGTCACAGTTACTCTGTGTCCCATTTAAGATCTTGGAGAGAATGATCCATAGCCGCATCGACCCAGGGGTGGACCCACAGCTCCCACAGGAACAAGCCGGTTTCCGCCATGGTAGGTCAACAGTGGACCAGGTAAAACTGCTTTCACAAGACATCGAAGACAGCTTCCAGTACAATGAGAAAGCTGGGGTAGTGTACCTGGATCTGACTGCCGTATACGACACCGTCTGGCACCGTGGATTACACCTGAAGCTTGAGGACAATCCCGGATCGGCATATGGTAAAGTTCATCATGGAGATGCTGTCAAACCGCAGCTTTGACCTACAGACCAGCGATGGCCAGCTCGGGCTCAGAAGACTGAGGAATGGTGTCCAGCAGGGGTTGTTTCTCTCGCCCATGCTGTTTAATATTTACATCCATGATCTACAGGATATAGCATCTAGAAAGTACGGCTACGCAGACGACATGGCCATCATGCTAAGACGACCAACATGGAAGGCGATGGAGGATGGCCTTAACCAAGACATGGGTACCCTGGTAGCCTACCTTCAATGGTGGCGTACAGCTCAGCATCGGTAAGACGGTAACAGCAGCATAGCATCTCAGCAACAGAGAAGCTAAGAGGGAACTGGAGGTGCGTATCGACAACAAACGTTTCAGCAAGCCCTAAGTACCTCGGCGTGCGTCTGGATTGGACACTGTCCTTTAAACAACACCTTGAAGAAGTTATGGCCAAGGTAACTTCAAGGGTCTTGCTGATCTGTCGCCTCGCCGGCACGACCTGGGGAGCCTCCGCTCCCTGGTCTTTTCTGCAGCAGAATACTGCGCCCCAGCTTGGAGCAGAAGCCTGCATGCGAGAAAGGTGGATGTGGCTATTAACAATCATAACTGGATGCCCCTGTCTTCCTCTTGCCAGTCCTTGCGGGAATCGCTCCGGCCGGCTTCTGGCGGGAGGCTGCCACCCTCGCACTGGCAAAAAAGGCACAGAAACACGACTGGCACATCCTGCATAAAACCACAACGACAGCAGCGCCTCCAAGTAGACTCAGGTCCCGCCACCCCAACAACAAGGCAACACAAGAGATGCTTCGCTCTGTTCCTGAGGACCTGTCCAGAAATGCATGGCTGGTGGCAGCTTGGAAGCAGGAGAGGGAGATGGCCGGGCCCACCCGCATCCACGGTTACATCTGGGACCCGGGAGGTGGCGCCATAGGAGGAGACGACCTTCCACGCCGGCAATGGACCTTATTGAACCGTCTACGAACTGGGGTCGGTCGCTTTAAATCATCCTTGAAGAAGTGGGGCCTGGCAGACAGCAGTGCATGCGAGTGCGGCGAGCATGAGCAGACTGCCGAGCACATAATTACCACCTATCCCCTATACAGACCACCCTCGGAAGCCAGCCTCTTTGACGTAGGACCAGAGACAAGGGCATGGCTGCATGACACAGAGTTGGACCTCTGATGTTACATGAAAGAAGCAGGACTTCACCTTAACCTTATGGGACTGGGACTGAAAATCATTGCTCTTACATGACTAAGAGAAAATTAAGCATATGTTGGTGTCTGAAACAACAGTGCAAAAACATAATCATGTAAATTAACAGTAAAACTGTTTATTGTGCTTTCAGATTTTTGCTAGCATTCTGCTCTAAGACATCAGTGTCAGTCAAATTATTTATTTCAGTGTATTTTACATTTTATGACACATTTATACCTAATATCTCTTTTCAATGATGAGTTATATTTGATCATGGGAATTATGTAAAATGTGCATCCCTATATCTACATTGGTTCATTTGTTCCTAGTATGATGAAACTTTAGAATCAACACATTGTAGTTTTATCTGACCTTTCCTCTTATTGAGGCTTTCCAGTGGCATAGGCACTGATTATTACTTACTCTGTATGTTACTGACATACAGTGTTCTTTGTTCTATGTTTTTTTGGTGATTATGGTTTTTCCCACTGCAGGATCAATACATGACAACTACAACTGCAACTTCTGCTGCAGCTGTTGTCTCACCTGTATATGAGCTTAACATATGAGTAGCCCTCCACCAAAACAAAGCTGCTCCAGTCCCTCAGCAGTGATGTGAGGGCAGAGTGGGAGATACGACATTGGATTGTGCTGAAACGTCCATTGTTTCCAGAAGTGTGTAGGTGTTTGGGTACAGGCCTGCAGACAAGAATATGAATGTAACGACAGAAAAAGACCAGTATATATCAAATAGCCAAACAACCCTTATCGAAGGTGAAATGGAGTAAATGTATATCAGCATTATAGATTAGTTTTTCTTGTATTTTCTATTACGTAGTTCTTTAGTGAAGTGCTATAGAAAGTCAACCTATATGATCATTATTCAAAATAGCAATCGGGTAATGTAACATGCCATTGGCAGCCATATTGGAGGTCCTCAGCTCTTGGGCAACCATAGCAGTGAACAACTGATTGTGTCACTTTCTTGCTGTTAACTGATTTGCACAATAGCTAACATTACATAACTCGTAGCTAGTGTTATTAGTGGCTAATAGTCATAGTTGCTTTGCTAAATTAGTCTGCTGGCTAATTGGCTAATAACAAAGCCCAAAACCAACTGTTTGTTCAGGTTAAAGTCTGCATAGGCAGGTTTTATACATTTACATTTTGCTTGAATTCAGCAAAAGTAATCCCCATGTTGGGTGAACTTAAATTAGTAAGATAATATATCAGAATCTCAGCAATATTGATAGTGCCATTGCTCTGCTATTTTCCTTTCAATCTAAATTTTGAAGCTTATTTTGAGGTCAACTTTGGAGCAGGACAGCTATGCTCCTGGTTTCATTCAAACGTACCTACCGCATCTTTAACTGAGCTGAGCTGAGCTTCTCAAGCTAAAACTCAGTGTTTCAGAGTAGAGACTGGGGCTAAAGACAAGACAGCTTACTGTAACAAACAAATCTATCTCATCTGACCATTCATTTTTTACATATATTGTTACTGAACAGCAATATATCGGCAAGCCACCACTATATTTGATCTATTTTTTCTAGCCTGTATGTTATATAAAGCTGTTGTTTGTGCACAGCCAACTCTCTGATGGACATCCATGATGGTGCAGGCCATAGTTGATAGGTTTGTGACGCAACTGCAAAGCCTCTATTGAAAGTACTGTGCTATTGTAAATCTCTCACATGTCATGCTCCAGGATGATAGCAATGCGATGCATGTGCAGCCATCTCTGCCAGAAGTTGGCGTCCATGGAAAGAATGGGCTTCCAGTAGGAAGCAAACTGGGACTGAGAGGAGTCTTTGGATCCACTGTGCTGCAAAGACAGAACCTGGAAAACGGGTACAGCATTTTTAATCATCAATATGTCATTGTCAAATTAATTGTGATACTTTGGTATGATTACTGCAAACAAATGAGACCATGGTCGAGATGACCTCATAACCCCATTAGTACCTGTCGCAAAGAGGATCTTTGCTTCTTCAGGGAGAGGTTTTCTCTTTCGCTTTACTGAACAGGGTAAACATGTTGGAAGTGATTTTTCCATCAGCCATCCACCATCTTACATTGCCAGAAGCTTCATTTGCACTGGAAGAACAGCACCTTCTTCCTATTTTGTGCAGTGGAGCAATCTCCACGCAATGCAGTATTATTCCCACCATATCCGACCCGCAGTGTAGAGGCCGGTAGGGACTGCCAATCTTCTCTGCGACAGTCTCGTTTGTTAACAGTAACTATACTAATGTCTCAAAATGTGGTAATGATTTACTGTCAAATGCTACAGGTGGCACAGTTAAATTGCACACCATCCTGTGCTCAAGAAGGACAACGTTACCTGTCTCAATGGCTACAGGCAGGTGTTACTGACCTCGATCATAACGAAGACCTTTGAGGCCCTGGGCCTACACTTGATTTCAGATAACATACAATTGCACTGCTCCCGTGAATGTTTCCCATAGAGTAGGGCTGGGTTATATGGCCAAAATCACAATATTTGTCATATTTTTGACTGTGTGTTGATATTTGACGGTACTTCAATTTTCCACTACAGATTATACTTAATGAATAGTACATGTTCTAGCATACTGACTGATGAATTCACACAGGTTTCCCTTCCATTCAGATTGATTACTCTTTATACTGTATTTATCAGAATAAATTGCAAAAAGATCTGTAGAAAAAATGATGTTAGTTTGTACTTAATTACATGTTCCTCTATACATCAATAAGTAAAAGTCCAGTTCTAGTATAATTTTATAGTTTGAGTTGATGCTTGACAGTAATATGAAATTGGAACAAATTTACTAACATTACATTTGAAAGCTAAAACTGACTGATAGGTGTATCCAAACTGAGTTCTATATAAGTATCTATATAGTAATATATAAGTAGTGCTCAAATGGTTTTACATCAGCCAAAAAGCTGCATCCCAGATTATTACAAAATATCATATATTATTCTCTATCTGTCACTGGAAGGTCTGGCGACCAACTTTTGGGTCCCAAGACACCAACTGAGCAACATACAGTACATTGAATATCTACATAAAAAGTACCGGAGTAGTTGAGCCAGGAGGGATGTAGAAAAGAGGAACTCCATTTTTGGTGCTCTCAGGAATCGTGTAGTTCTCAGGAATTGAGTTGAATGACTGGAGGTGTACCAACATCTGATCGGTCTGGTTTATACTTGAAAGACAAAGACCACATGTGTTTAGTTAACATTACATCCAGTATAAAAAGAGCAGTAACAAATGGAGCATCGCGTTAGTTCAGGCAGGACACAGTACTACGCACATAAATCACAATCCACTCTCATAAAAAGGCAGTCTATTTAAATGATAAGTTCGCTATTTTGGACCTTAGAGACTATTTGCAGACTATCTACCATGAAACTGACACGTAGAGACAAAAAGTTCACTGATGGGTTCAGTATTGAGCTTTCTACAGTTTTCCTACATGATCTCACTGGTCTACAAAATAGAAGTCAACGGGGCAATCATAAATGCTTTGGAAAAACTACAATAAATCTGCTTTTCTGAAATGGGAAGCTCAGGGTGTATACTTACGGGTCTCAGTATGCTCTCCTGTGAAATGTATTGCAGTCCGAACATTTTTATGTACTTGGCATGGCTTGGACATATGTATGTGGGGCGGCAGTAGCTCAGGAGGTAGAGTTCCCGCCCCGCAACTGCAAGGTCGGCGGTTAGAGTCCAGCTCCTCCCGGGAAAAAATATGTTGTAGTTTCCTTGAGCAAGACACCTAACCCCAAATTGCTCCCGTTGAGCAGGTTGGTACCTTGCATGGCTGCCTCCGCCAACGGTATGACATGTAAGTCGCTTTGGATAAAAGCGTCTCCTAAATGCTGTAATGTAATGTATGTAAGTCGCTTTGGATAAAAGCGTCTCCTAAATGCTGTAATGTAATGTAATGAATATATTCTCTCTTATCTTGTTGCAAACATGCATCATAATGGGTGGTTTCAATTTAGTATTTCTGTTGCTTTTGGCGTATGCACGAAGAATGTTAATCAATTCTGATTATGAATGTATTTATTTATGTACCGTATGCAGAATATAAGATAGGAAATATAGGGGGGGGAAATCGGGGAAAGGGGCGTCATCTTATTTTCAGGGTCAAGACTTTTAAATGTCATTATACATACAACAGATCGCGGCAAACGAGTGTTCCCCAAGTGAGCCAGTGTTTCCCTCTGTATCTCCCTCTCACACATACGCAGCCTGCAGACAGGTGCAAAACACACACATATAAAGCAACAGGCACCTGGAGAGATGAGACACGGCGACCAGCTCGAACAAAGTGGCTCAAAAGTCAGGCAAGTTAACAAACAACAGAGGAGGAGTTATGATGCCAATTTTAAGATCATGGCGATCAACGAAGCAGAGTCATCAAACCACTGTCGAGCAGCCAAGAAATATGATGTTACAGAATGTAATGTTAGAAGATGGCGCGCCCAAAAAGACAACAGTCAGAGAAAAGATTGCCGCGGTCCGCAAAGCGGCCGCTTCCAGCAGATTGACAGGAGGGTGTGTGAATATGTGACCAAACTTATTTTTTTAAATAAAACATTTACCAAAAGATGTTAAGATCAGCATCCCCATTGTTTTATTAAAATGTGGCTGTGGGCTGTATATTTAATTACATTTATATTTAATCCTCACGAAAATCCAATAATGTTTACCAAAATAAACTAATCCTTCAATAAGAGAGCTGGGTTTTCCTGCAATTCAAATAGTTGGTTAATGTTCCTGCTGAAAAACGTTTCCCACAGTCACCAAGGGATAGCTAGCTGTTTTGTTAGCGAAATGGTATTAGAACTTTTTCTTTCATGATACTGAATGTAGTTAAGTGACAAAATGTCACGTTCAACACTTTCAAAAATGTACAACGACAACCGTAAATTTAACAGTGAGTGGCCTGAAAAATATATTTTTACTTAAATCGAAAAGTCGAATCTTGATTTATAATGAATGTGCTGTGGAAAAATATTATAATTTGAGGAGGCAGTTCAAGACAAACACTGATGCCAATTTCACAGTGGGCTCGGATGTTCATCGAACCATAATTCACAGCCTTCTACAAGCGGAGCCATGTCACCGTGTCTCGATCTTACTCTGCAGAGGAGAAGGCTACAACAGCCTCTCTCCGAGTGGCATGGATTCTTTGTAAAAAAAGAAGAGGCCGTTTACCGATGCTGAGACACTGAAAGACTGTATGCTAGCTGTTGTTGAGGAGGTGGTGATGAATCATAAACTGAGAGAACAGGTAATGTCTTCTGTTAAATCCATACCTGAGCTGCTAGGGGAATTGACGTTTTAGGTTTGCAAAACTCTTTTGGACAGATTGGCAGTGGATGAATCACCGATAATTCAGATATGGCGCAGCTTTGTTTATTTGTACGCTTCTTTGATGGTGACTGCTTTCGGGAGGACGTTCTGGGACTAATACCACTGGAAGGACAGCTATGATATACAAGACCAAGGAAGAAGTACGAGTTTCAAAACTCTAAAAATGGAAGGCTCAGGTTATTCCATAGGTGGACAAATAATTTTGAATCTCAGCTACGCTGACAATATAGCAATTATCAACTCCCAACAACGCGAAACTGCAACAATTCGTAAACATATTTGTCAAAACTGCAGCAAAAGAAGGTCTGCAAATAAACAGAATGCATGTCCACAGCACAAATGACCACTCTATAGCAGTCAGCCTCAGGATAGGACTAGGATGGGCTGCATTCAACAAGAAACAATACATCAACGAGAATTCCCATGAGAATCAAGAGAATAGTCTATTACACCTACATACTCCCTGTTCTACATATGGTATGGAATGTATTACATGGATGACACCACTCAGTGGCGACATGGAGGTCTTTCAGAACCATGTTATGCGCTTTATGACAGGATATAAGTTAATCGACCGCAAACGCATAATTGAGTTATGACTTAACCTCTTCCACCCTAAGGTTCTGGGAGGGTATGCTCACCTGAAAGAACGTACCCAAACTAAAACAAGAATAGCTCCACATCTATCAGGTCTATATGCATGACCTTGACATCTATGGACAGACAAGAACTTATAGAATATATTCCCAGTATCAGTAACCTTCTGACTGTTAGTATGCCTGAGTAAACTTAGATAAACCAAAGGAGAAATTTAGATTTTTTTCCTCGCCTAAAGTGTTTTCTAAATTAAACTGTGGATAACACCATGATAGCAATGATCCCATGTAGAAAGATGCCACTGAATCTATTCAGCAACTCCTTGACTACAACTGTACCAAAGGACATTGAAATACAACCAAAGCATATAGGTTCTACAGAGGTTTTAGTGATGATAGTACCAGGCGGACTCTCCATTTTGGCCATTTGGATACCCAAGGTACCCAAGTGTGCCAAATGGGTTTTTTACCTCTTGGAAGGGAATCTGGCTGCAAAATACTACTAATTCCACTACATGAGAATATGTGCACACAATGCAGCCTCAGGCTTTCATAGAGTCCCATCGTTTTTAGTCGATAGAGATACACATTTGCTCTATGATTTCCCTGTGTTGCTTCCTTGCATCCCTCAGCAGTTGGTTAAGTTCCTTGTTAAAACTATATTCAAACCCGCTCTGTCTTGATTTCTTAAAGCGATTTCTTTTTTCCGGTTAATTCAGTCCTTTACCTTCTTAGTTATATACAGCTTACTGTTGGGATACACTGTAATGTCCTTTTTAGTAACCACACTATCCAAGCAAAATTGAATGTAGTCTGTTATTGTTTCGGTGGCTTCGTCAATTTCCAAGTCATGAATAAGGTCCCAGTCTGTGCAAAGGAAAGATCCCCTGAGTGTCTCCATGCTGTCTCTTGACCATACAGTCACTGTCTTGTTCTGTGGTTTACTACTCTTAAACACCATCTTGTAAATTGGAATTAGGTGGATTGTGTTATGGTTTGGAATTGGATAAAGGGGGCTTTGGTTTAGCAGAGTAAGCATTTTTGATGTTTCCATAACATTTGTCTAAAACGTTGTTGTCTCGTGTGTCACACAACATATTGTTCAAAACCAGGGAGGGACAGTTCTAGTTTACAGTGATTAAGATGAAAGTAGGGGCTCCGGGTGTCCGTTGCAGTTGCTGGTGAACACAGTCTGTTATTCGAACCACGGCTCTCGCCGCATTTCCACTAGGAGGAACATACACTGCACAAATTGTAATGCTCCCGAACTTCCTTGGAAGGTATCGGGGACAGACACAACAGTTCAATATCAGTGTTGCATACAGTCTCTCTCACAGTATAGTTTCTGCACAAGCTGCCACTGACAGACAGATGCCACCCCCTCGACTTTTCCCTGACATTTCAGTTCAATGCTTCAGCAGGAAACCGTTGGATTGCCTACTCCGAGTAGGGAATGAGTCCTTACCCCAAGTGAAGGAGTTCAAGTATCTCAGGGTCTTGTTCGCGAGTGAGGGGTCAATGGAGCGTGAGATGGGCCGGAGAATCGGAACAGCGGGAGCGGTTGAGGTGGTTTGGGCATCTTGTAAGGATGCCACCTGATCGCCTCCCTAGGGAGGTTTTCCAGGCACGTCCAACTGGGAGGAGACCACAGGGCAGACCGAGGACTAGGTGGAGGGATTATATCTCCAGGCTGGCCTGAGAACACCTTGGGATCCCCTAGTCAGAGCTGGTTAATGTGGCCAGGGAAGTTTGGGGGCCCCTGCTGGAGCTGCTACCTCCACGACCAGACTTCGGATAAGCGGTTGAAGATGGATGGATGGATGGACAATGTTTAACAATAAATACATTTCATATGCATATGTTTACGTTGTGGATTAATGAATTAAAAATCCTTATCCATTAGCATTTAATAAAATGGTAAGACCTCCTTGGGGGGGGGGGAGAAAAGAGAAAAAGAAAAGAAAAAAGTCTTCCTTGTGGTGTTTTTTTCTTTTTTGTATTTTGTCTCGTAAAGTTCTTTATTTCTTATCCTTGGTGAGTGTAGATAATTTGCATACATGTGCACACATAAATTAAGTTATAGAGTAGTTATAGAGTACTGGAGTACTGGAGTATTCGTTACTAATTTCATGAGAGTATTCGAACACGGAAATCAGGTCAAATGCACATCCCTAGTCTCTTCCAGGATGACAATGCCCCCATCCACAGGGCACGACGGGTTACTGAATGGTTTGATGAGTATGAAAATGATGTGAATCATACGCAACAGCCTTCGCAGTCATCAGATCTCAATCTAATTGAACACCTATGGGAGATTTTGGGCTGATGTGTTAGACAGCGCTCTCCACCGCCATCATCAAAACACCAAATTAGGGAATATCTTTTGGTAGAATGGTGTTCCATCCCTCCAGTAGAGTTCCAGAGACTTGTAGAACCTATGCCAAGGCGCATTGAAGCTGTTCTGGTGGCTCGTGGTGGCCCAACACCTTACTAAGACACTTTATGTTGGTTTTTCCATTAATTTGTCACCCGTCTGTATGTTACACATATTGCACCGCATCGTATCATATTGCATAACATTCAGGCAGGGCTGAATCAAATCGTCTCGATCTGTTGACTGCTTAAAATTGATCTAGATCACGTATGTCAAAGTCAAGGCCCGGGGGCCAGATCCGGCCCGCGAATGAATTATCTATGGCCCCCTGGATGATATTTAATTACTATTAGAACCGGCCCGCAGGCCACAGCCGCCCGCTGGTGTTTTGCACGCACCAACACTACATTCCCCACAATGCAACGGTAGCCCGCGAAGTCACTGCAGCGCAGGAAGCGGGCAGCGCAGGAAGCGGGCAGCGCAGCAAGCGGCTTCATTATTCATCAACAGTCAGAGCAGAGGTCAACTTTCAGCTACCCCCCTCCTCAAAAATGGCTAAACGGAAGGTGGACGCTGAGAACAGGGGGTTTCAAGTCAGGTGAGAGGCAGAGTACATGTTCACGGAGGTAAAAGGCAAACCTGTGTGTCTTCTGTGTGGAGAAAGTTTGGCTGTAATGAAAGAATATAATCTAAGAAGGCACCATCAAACGTCTCAAACACACAGACAAAGACAAGAAT
>OMOT01089106.1:0-11735 GCA_900312575.1 Acanthochaenus luetkenii | reverse complement strand
CCCCTCCCTTCTCCTCCGTTCCTCCACCCCTCCCTTCTCATCTCCTCACCATCGCGCTTCCTCCATCCATCCATCCATCCATCATTCTACCACTCGGTCCTTCTGTGACTCCACGCCATCAGCATCAAGCCTAATAAAGGGGCCGGTGTGCTAAATAGGAGCCGCGGCCTCCTACTTGTCCTTCTCTTCCTCCTCCTCTTTCTTCTATCCTCTTCCCTTTTTCGGTTCATGCATCCCCTCTCTCTGCCCAGGGCCACCTCTGTTCATCTGCTCGGCCTCAGTGGGGTCTCTTTGTAGCCAGGCCCTGTACTGGAGCCTGTACTGCCTCCACCAGTTGAGGAGGGTGTGTGTGTGTGTTTGTGTGTGTGTGTGTTTGTTTCTTCAGCCTCCCTTCAAACACATAAAGCCCTCCTTTCGGCTTCTCTGTGGCCAGGCCTCAGTCAGCCAGCTTGGCTTTGAAATGCAGCCAGAGCCCAACCACATAGGGATGACAGAGACACAGTGCTGTCTCTGCTTTTAAAGATAGGGTGTTTGAAACTCTCTCTCACACACACACACACACACACACACACACACACACACACACACACACACACACACACACACACAGAAACACATTCCTACCCAGTCATAAACAAGACAACAAAATAATAAGACTATGTACATAAATCAAACCAGGCTCAACAGGCAACCAATCCTAAAAAGTAAACAGTAATGTCTGTGGTAATGTGGGTGCAGCAGTGCATTGAAAGGCAAACAGTAAACACAGCAGAATATATTACACAGCATCCTCAAACTAATTACCCTGGGACTAAATTAGAGTGTAATATGCTGCTAGACGTTCATTAACAGATTAATTGAATGGACTGGGCTTTGTCCTCAGTGTACTGCCATGACCGATGCTGGTATGAGGATGACAATAACAAGCCAGGGGTGGAATTAGTTTTGGGATTTTGGATGGGGTTGGAAAGGTGTTTTTTTTTAAGTGTAGGCTAATTCATTATAAATGACTGATTACCTGCATGCAGTTGTAATCAGTAATTCATTGTATCACTGCAACTTAGTAATGACGGCTGATTTCTTTCAATTATCTCTCAATTACTTGCCACCAAATCTATATAATACAGTTAAATAGATAATTTACAAACTGTAATTTTAATAGTTCATCATCTGTAACCATTATTAACTATTATTTCAACACAGTTTCTGTCTATAATCTAACAATTAAAACGGCTTGTTTTCCCCATCCGATATGTTTGAGTATCAGATTGCTGTAATCCCATTACATGTAATATGTTACTCTCCAGCCCTGAATGCTAGTATAGCGGTTATAATGATAAGCCAAAGTCAGAAATGTATGCCTGGCTTTGAGAAGGTTATTTTTTTAACTCATTCACCCTCATTTTCTACCTTTTTTCTGCCCTCGCTGTCTTCTCAGAATGAAATGCCATTCTGCATTAGGGAGGGAATTGGTGTTTTTTGAGGGTTTGGGGAGAAAGCTCAGTTGAGGTTGAAAGAATGTGTGATTGTGCGTGTGTGATTATGCTTGTGTGTGTGTGTTTCTGCAAAGGTGATAGGAGGAGGAGAAAGAGAAAGAGAGAGAGCTTGTCAGCCAACACAGGTCATGAAAAATGCATGGAGGTTGTAGTGTCAGTTTGCTGGAGCAAAAGCTGCAGAGAAAGAGCACAGACAGGGTTTTCTGAACTCTGAAACACCTGGTCTATACTCACGCGGCCAGGCTCTGCCTTTCATACGTTACAGCTCACTTCATTAGTCCTGCTCAGCTCACAGCCATGTTTACTTTGCATGTCCTGTGTTGTTTACGGCCATTCTAAATTCAATTTACACCTCCACTATGAGATAGATCTTTATGATATGGTAGACATACATTATAATAATTATTTGGTTAGGATAGTGGTTCTGTATAAAACCATCATGACTCAAAATACCCTCTGGTTTGTTCAAATAAAATAGTAAATACAATTAAAAAAACACAAATCAGAATAAAAAGAACCCAGGAGTGTTTTTTAAATATTGCTGATTAGGAGCATTTCACGCATTCTCAAAGGGTTCTTAAAAAAAACGAAAGAACCATTTTCTGGTACTATATGGAACGCTTTTTGGTAAGAGTGTATGATTTTTACAGGAAATATCCATTGAAATCCTTAATCCTTTATACAATTTGTATTTATTTGGTTATGAGTACTAGTCTTGACCCATCTCCATCATATGGCATTGTAAACGTCTTTATACTCAGAGGTCTGGCCTCGTTATGTATACTGCTGTTAAGCAATATACTGCTTGAATTGTATTTCTTACCAGGCAATGACACTGAACATTTTAATTACGTAGATGATAACTCTCACCAAATATTTCCACTGTGCCATTTTGCTCTATTCACCTGACCTGGAGCTTATAAAAGTCTGTCCCTTCAGCTCCTCTATAATCACAGCCGTCTACATACCCCCGCAGATGGTTTCGACGCGCGTGCTAGAGGACCTTTACGGAGTAATGAATGGTCTGGAGAACGTTCACCCTAAGGCCGCTTCTATTGTTGTTGGTGACCACAATAGGACTAATATGAGGAAAGTCTCAGACTCTTGACCATTGTTACTCTCAACTCCATTACTTTTTTCTGAGTTTTTCGGACAGTTCAATGCTGGAGTGAGGAATCCATTGCCACTCTCCAGGATTGTTTTGAAACCAAAGACTGGCAGATGTTCTGTGTTGCAGTTGATGGGGACATTGATGAATACACAGACTCTGTCTCAGCCTATATCTCCAAGTGCATTGACGACATCATCCCGAGAGTCAATGTTAGGACTTTACCCAACCAAAAGCCCTGGGTTCATGGTGAGTGCTAAGCTCAGAGGATGGTCCTCTGCCTATAGCTCTGGGGACCTGGAGGCCTTGAGGAAGTCCAGATATGACCTACGGATTGCCATCAGAGATGCCAAAAGAGCCTACAGAGACAAGTCTGTAGTCTGACTACCACAGTTCCGACCCTAGACTCATGTGGTGTGGACTGCGAATGCGCCGACCAGCTAGCGGAGGTATTCACTTCTATATTCAACCTCTCCCTGAACCAGTCTGCAGTCCTCCATCAAGCAAAGCAAGTCAGAACCCACATCTGCTCCGCTGTTTCCAGTTTCCGCTGCGCCTCGCTGTTAGCAGCGGGAATTTTAACTCCCCCTGTTTTACCTTTTGTTTTGTTTTTTACTCCCATTGGAATATACCTTTTATCTTCATTAACATTTCCTAGCTTTTGAACTCCTAAATTTGTATTCTCTGCTTCATCGTTTTCCTGCTGGTTTTATTGGGCTTTATTTTCTTGTGTGACTTAGCATTAGGCCTGGGGCCTGAAAGCGTTAGCTAGCTGGTTAGATATTCTCTAATTCCTGATCTAGCCTAGAGTTAGTTAGGTTTTATTTAGCTTAAAATATCTGTGTACACGGCCACCAGCTCCTGCCCTGGCTCTTATGTAGACTTGGGTGTTGCCCTTTGAGACATGTTTGTAATAAAGGGCTATATAAATAAATCTACTTGAACTTTCTCCTCCCTTCCTGACACATTGGACCCCCTTCAATTCGCATATAATCCCAACAGATCTATGGACGACGCCATCGCCCTGACAGTGCACACTGCCCTCTCCCACCTGGATATGGGTAACACATACATGAGGATGCTGTTTATAGAATACAGCTCAGCATTCAACACAATTGTGCCCACTAAGCTCATTCCCATGCTTCAAGTTCCTCGGTGTGTTCATCAATGATGACCTCTCCTGATCCAGGCAACAGTAAACATCACCCAAAGGCGCCTATACTTCCTTAGGAGACTCAAGAAGTTTGGCTGTCAAAACTCTCACCAATTTCTACAGGTGCACTCACTGGCTGCATTACTACATGGTACGGCAGCTGCTCCGCTACTGATCGCAAGGCCCTCCAAAGGGTGATAAAGACAGCGGAGCGGATCATTGGCTGCCACCTGCCCTCTGTGCAATGCATCTACCACACACTGGACCTTGTGTTATACTGTGCACTTAAATAAAACACTTTGACTTTGAATGTAAAATATCATCAATGAATGGAGCTACCCAATGAATAATTAACTGCATTGCCGTTGAATATGCTGGAGGCTTTCATTTATTTTACAGTTTTCACATACAGTAAGTCCACGCATTCCAAAAGACAGTGCTAAAATCACAGTCTGAGAATTTTTTTTTTTTTTACTGGAAGCACAATCTGTTTCTGACCTTTGGCAGCAGACATGTACGGCAAGGAATCAACACATCATGTACGGGTTGCTTTAATAAGTTACCCACTCTGTTCTGTCTGTATATACTGCCAACATGCAGTATTTGGCCCCAGGTGAGAAAAGCGACTAGCAATGAATCAGTGCATCGCCACATATACTGTATATATCACAGGGAAAGTGTTAAACAACGTGTTGTGCTTTATACATATTTATGACTTGGGTATTTGCCGCTGAAACATCTCGTTAGATGTTACTTCAAACTGAAGAGCAGAGTAGAGATGAATGTATATTTTCTGCCCGTCCTCTATGAAATGCTTCACCTGTTGTGTCACTTTAATATCAGTGATGAACAGTTAATATAATGATTCGGTTGTGGTTTAGTGGTTAGAGAGACTGTCCCTCGACCAGATGACTGAGGGTCAAGCTCTGTTTCAGCAAACATCCACACTGCTGAAATGTCCTGGAGCAAGGATCTCTACCAGCTTCAGGGCTGCTGTTCTGTAGCTGAGCCTGACCTCTGACCTCCCTGTGGAGGGGGGCAAGAAAAAAGTTTAAGTGTGGGGATCAATAAAATGCTACATTATTATTTTCTCCAATTGTAACATCTCTTTTCTCAGTCTATTTTAAAAAGTAATAAATTAGCCTTTGTTTCATGTATTTAACTGGGACAGCACATCTTGTAGAATGTGTGCAAATGTGCCTTATACATGGGACCAACAGCATGTAATACTTTTCTGGGAAGTTGTGGTGGACAGACTACATTAATAGACAACATTTTGCTTCAAATGTTGGTACATCACAATAAACGGATTTCCACAAAAATAGTAGTTTTCATCTGGCCAGAAAGTGAAAACGAATAGGGACTTGCACAGGCAACGCAGCTCATTTCCCCTATAGACTCTCAAACATTTCCCTCTTTTAACACACCCTGAGTCTAGCCATCCTCTCTTTATGCCTGGCTAGCACATCTTATTATCTCCAACTCTCCAAGGTGCTTTCCTAACAATGTGTCTTTTATCCCTGTTCTATATGTCTGTACTCTGCATACTGCCATCTACCTACCTATCTGTCAGCCTGACTGTCAGTAGTTTTTTCTCTTGATATCTGCCTGCCTACCTCCCTGTCTGCACTTGGTTTCTTGCAGCGATTAATAGTCTACCTGTCCTTTGTCTAGTTTGCCTGGCTTGCATTGTGTCTGCTACTTTACATGTAGTCTTTGACAGTCACACCTGTCTGGCAAGTACTAAGCAGTGTTTCTTCTATCTGTGTCTATTTGCATAGTTTGCAGTCTAAAAGTCAGTTAGGCTGGCCAGCTATGGCATTGAGCCATGGTGTCTGATAATCAATGCGACACGTACAGAACCTTGTTGCCTTGACCTTGTCTGGTGCAGTGAAGTAATCTCCACAACGCCCTGCTTTGCCCTGTACTGCTCTGCTAGTTATATTTCCAAAAAAACAGACACTCTCTGTGCAGAAGCATTGAGGGCCAATAGATTGACATTTACACAATGTTTCAGACCAAAGAGAACAAACTGTAAGAGTGATCGCACCCTTTTTCTAATCTTCTGTTCATGCATACCTGCCAACGTTAAGCTGTGGAAAAGAGGGAGATTTTCTGGGGTATCGGCAAATGGCCCACCCTCAACGCCCCGGCCCCCATATAACCCTACACCACAGATCAATAGAATAAATACAAGGACGTGAGAGTCAAATTACTTTTAATTAGTCTTAAATTCATAGTTCACAGTAAAATACATTTTAAAAACATACAAAATAACCTAAAATTTACGTCACAAAAATATCACCAAGTGCTAACATAAGAGAGAGAGAGTATGAGTGAGTATGTCTGTGTGTGAGTGTATGTGTGTCTGTTGAGGAACCATCATTGCCAGGAAGACCTTAAAAAGAAGAGGAAGGATGAAATGATGCAGGACTAGTCTCCAGAATAATAACTGACCTGGACTGTTACTGATTGAGTGACAAATAACAAGAGTAGTCTTTCGTTTGTATTCAGAGGCAGCAGCCATTGTTGAAGTGCACTACTTCAAGTTCCAGAATTCAACTAACTCAGTCCAATGTTGATTCATCACAAAGGAGTGCAAAGGGCTGGTCTGGCAGATCCTTGTTACATCGTCATCCAGTTCCACAGCTATGGCTCCTGTACAGGAAATACTATTCAGTTAGATTGGAAATGTTCAGTAAGATTGGCGACATTGCTTGAGTGAGCTCTTGATACAAGCACTAACACTTACAACAGGCACACAAGTATTTAATTGTATTTGCTGCATTTTGTGGCTGTAAAAGGTTTGTTTACACTGTAACTGGTGTAAAACTATTTCTAACCTAACATTTTGATTTACAATGAGTTAATATATTTAAAAGTAGTAAATTTTCCATCCAGCAATTATGTATATGAATATAGTTACCCCACAATGATGAGGTCAAAAGAAAAATCACGGATCTTACCTTTAACGAGCTGTGTTGACTTGGTTCTCCCTGAGGGATTATTTAAAAGACCTTATTTTGGTATTTAACTGGAGGAAACTGAACAACTTTCTTAATTTGAGTCGATATTGATAAATGCTGTTGGCAATCAATGTTTTGATTATTACAAATCAAAAACTTAAAAGTTGAACTGTTCTTTATGCATGTATTATTAGTAGTAGTAGTAGCCTGTGTTACAATATAATAGACGTATTATAATTATAGTTGCCTACTCTAGTCTGTAGTTATCACAAGAGGCATCTCACATGAAGCGATTGAAGGTCTGTCACAATAACAAACACAATTTAAAAAACACTGGAAACAGTAAAGTATATTCTAACCTATATTTACCTCCTAACATTAAACCTTCATAACTGCTTGCTTACTTACTAGCAGCTACCTGAGTTTAAAGTTTAAAGCTAACTTAAGAGTGGTAGTAAACTTAAAAGTGAGGTTAGCCATGGCCTATATTCTATGATTACAGAATGCCAAGGAGAGAAAGAAATTTGAGGAACATTAAATCATTAAACCCGACTATTGGTAGTGATAGTTATTGGCGAAAATATCAATATATAATGATTTAAAGCTACCAAAACAACACTCAAAGTGTATTTGGTCCAAGCAATGTCTGATAGGCAATAGGCTTGGGACGGTAAAATAATTTAAAAACCGGTTTGATATGTTGCCCAATACCGGCTTACACCGATAATATCGACTTCTCGCCACAAGATGGTGCACTCACAAAAAAACACGGAAGACACCCAAGTCTGACACACATTTTTTATTCCTCAACACAAACAGTCAATCATTCTTTGAAAAAGTTTACTATGTTAAATGCAACAGAAATATAGTTGAAAAACATGGCCACTAAAACGAACTGATTATCAATATGCATAGCATAGGCATCAAAAACGTAGTTTAAAACCGAAGTATACTCGGCCTTGGTTAATCAGTTCCTTACAAAACATGCTTGACATCAAAATAAATAAAATAAGACTAGTGCAACAGGTAGGTTAAACGAAAGAAAAAAATGAGTTAAATAAATCATCATAAAACATAAATCATTGGCATCAAAATAAATACAATTGTGTCAAATGTGTTAGCTATGAAAAGTTTGAGAAAGAGCAAATTGTACACATTTATGTAAACGTCAAATATAAAACAAAGAAATAGTAAAATTAATTGAATAGGCATGTATTTGTCTCAGTACTAACACTTAGTGCAATCAGAATATAAAATGTTATTTAAAGCCTGCGTGCCACAGGTCCAGGTACCTCAGGGCAGGATAGCCTTCAGATTCACGAGCATGTCCACTTGGTCCGGCTTCAGAAGAGACTTTTGGGGCGAAAAACCCTTCTGCTGTACTGAACAGTCTTTCTGACAGAGTGTTAGTCGCACAAACACATAAATACTTGCGTGCTATGTTTGATAGCAGTGGAAAGCGGGCCTGGTTCATTTTCCACCAGTCTAACGGGTCGGCTTCTGCGTCAATCTCAGTCTCCTGTTTGTACATTTCCATCTTCGCTGCAACTTAGCAATTAGCCTTGCTAGCTTCGTTAGCCATGCAAGGCTAACTGCTTGCTACAGCTTTGAACAAGACAACACAGTTTCCCCCTCCGCCTTCCCCTCCCCCGCTCCCCAACCAGCTGTAAGTGAAACTTGATCCCAACTTTAATTTCTAACCAACTCTGCTCATGTAGCGCACAGATGAAACTAGTGCTCAGTTTATGAATGAAAATATAATATTTATCACATTGTATAGTACAAGTTAATCCATTCTTCTTCTTTTTTTACATTAGTTTTGCCGTATTATCATATAATAACAAATGCCGGTATAGTCAGTGTGTATAAAATGACCGGATGACACTGGTAAAACCGTAAACCGGCCCAATTCTGATAGGTAATAATCAAATGCTGTCACGCACACCAAATGTGCGATTTCAATATAATTAATCTGCTTGTGCAAGGCGAAGCTGTTAAATTCCATTTTTATATAATTCCTTTATTTTCAAATAATTTTCAGTGACAAAATATAATACTATGCTGTAACATATGTTGTTAGGCTACATCATGCCTGTCGTTCATGCATTGAAAATAGATATGGCAATTTTTTTAATGATCCACTCACTCCATGCTGCCGTGTTGGGTATCATAGTCAAAGACATGCAAATATATGTGTTTGTGTGTAGTGTGGTGCATGGTGTGATGTACTATGTATATGATGCATGCAATGTATACTTGTATGGGGGCGGCAGTAGCTCAGGAGGTAGAGTTCCCGCCCCGCAACTGTAAGGTCGGCGGTTTGAGTCCAGCTGCTCCCGGGAAAAATCTGTTGTAGTGTCCTTGAGCAAGACACCTAACCCCAAATTGCTCCCGTTGAGCAGGTTGGTACCTTGCATGGCTGCCTCCGCCAACGGTATAACATGTAGGTCGCTTTGGATAAAGGCGTCTGCTGAATGCTGTAATGTAATGTAATGTAATGTAAGTCGCTTTGGATAAAAGCGTCTGCTAAATGCTGTAATGTAATGTAATGTAATGATATGAAATTAGACACTCTACCCTTTCAAATGCTAGCAAACAATCAATAGCCCAAGCTACACAACTCGTGTCAGCCCTACAGCAAACATGCTGCAAAACTTCACATCCACAGGTCCACGTGGCGCATTTAGTTTTTATATCTAATTATTTCATAAATGTTCAATGCAATTGTCATCAAAAGAAACAAATATTGTTTATTCCGCTTTCGTTTTCATTTTGAGTCTATCCACATGCTTCTCCATGCCAGCAGGCTTGTTTTGTAGAGAGCTCTGGATAACCTGTCCCTATGTCTCCTTGACAAAACTTTTGGCCGTTTGGTAGTACTCCATGTACCTGTCGGCTTTGCCTATATATACCCCTGCAACTCACACTGCGCTTTGGGATTTTACGCATTACGCACAGCAGTTTTCATCTTTTGTTTTGCTTTGGGTGTTCACATTTACAATGTCGAAGAAACTGCATAAAACTGAGTTCACCGTTTTAGAAGCTCTAGAAGAGATTCAGAGGAGGTGATGTTTCTACCTACAGTACTGACGAGGAATACGACTCAAAGGAGGAGGCACATTTTTTGATGAATATGGATCCAGTTTGAGTAAGTAATCGTCTTTCTTTTGCTCTCAGAACAACATTGCAGTACATGTTTGTTAGTTTCACCGATAATGGTAATGGTAAAGAGACAACAATGCGGGTCAATTTAAATTGTTAAAGACACAATTTTCTCTCCAAAATGAGCATTCTTGACCATAATAATTAATAAGACCTTTCAGTTGCCCCACATCCACAATGCAATGGTCAACTGATTGTGTGATAGGCCTTCGGCACTATTGTGTGTGTTTTCTTGTTGTACCAGATTACTTTTCAATTTATATATGTTTATAAATATATAGTACAATTGTAGATTGAGGGGTCAGTATTTAATTACAATAAATTACAGTAAAATTGTAGTTTTTTCTGCTCTGTAATTCAATCATAACCAATTATTTACACATTTGCTCTAGATTTTTCTCATTTGGCTCAACATGTTTTTGTGAATTGGATAGATAGTGTAACAAGAGCAGTTTTTCATCCCTTGAGCCAGTGAACGGATCCTCACATTGTATTTCTATGTACTTTGGTACGGTTGTAGTTAAGGAGTCGCTGAATGGATTCAGTGGTATCTCTGTACATGGGATCATTGCTATCATGGTATTATCCACTGTGTAATTTAGAAGACATTTTTGGCGAGGATAAAAATTCAAAATATCTCCTTTGTTTTATTTGAAACAAGGGGAAGGGTGGAGGTGTAGCTTTGTTTGTTGATGAAGGGCTTACTTATAAGGTGCTTGAATACATAAGTATGGAGAGATTGAAGAATATCATTGTCAGCTGTGTGTATAGGAAACCAGGATCCAACATAGACATATTTATGTCCAAAATGGAAAGGCTGTTTACAACAACTACACAAAAAGTTAATTATGTATGTGGAGACTTCAATATTGACTTGTTGAATCCAAAGGGACATAAATTGACAAATGATTTTTTAGAACGTATGTATAGTATGAGTCTCTATCCAACAATTACAAAGCCAAGTAGGATAACAACCAACAGTGTCTCCTTAATAGATAACATATTTACAAACAATATGGATAACAACATGAAACATGAAGTGGACTAATCATCAGCGATATTAGCGACCATTTACCTGTGTTTATAATATATAAGTGTAACTATAATAAGAGGAAGGAGTTAAAGGAAATAAAATATAAAATAATTACTGAAATTAAACTGGAATAGTGTATGTGAATAATTTTTTTGGGATAAATCTTATGTTATTTTTAGAGACATTTAAAGATCTATATGACAAAAAATGCTTGTAAAAAAAAGAACTATCTATATAAGATATTTATTAAATACAAGACGAAAGAGGCAGAGGATTATTATACTAAATTATTCGATAAAAAATAAAAACAATGTTAAAGGAATATGGAATATATTAAACAATATTATTAGAAATAAACCATCTAGCCTATCTTATCCTGACTATTTCACAGACAAGGACAATAAAATTACAATTATGAAGGAGGTGGTGGATGAATTTAACAACTTTTTTGTAAATGTTGGTCCTAAATTAGCGAGTGAAATAAAGGATGTGGGTGTGACATCTGCTGAACAGTACTGTGGAGAGAGAAACTCTGATTCACTGTCCTTGGGAACTGTGGATAAGAAAGAAATTATAGATATAATAAAGAAATGCCTAAATAAAACTTCCTTAGATGGAGATGATATAGATATGGCCTTAATAAAGAAGGTAGTTGATGGAATTACAACAATTACAACATGCAATTTGTCATTTGAAGCAGGAATATTCCCGGCAAATATGAAAATTGCAAAAGTTATTCCTCTTTTTAAAGCTGGTGGCAAACATAATTTCACAAATTACAGACCAGTTTCATTATTACCACAGTTCTCAAAGATAT
>OMOT01089101.1:0-13907 GCA_900312575.1 Acanthochaenus luetkenii | reverse complement strand
TTCCCCCTGTTAAGTGAGTATCTCCTCTCGTGAGAAGCGTTGATTTGGAGCAGAGAAACTGAAATAATATTGAATTATCGCCCTACATGCACTTCGAACAATCAGAAGGGGCCGGTGAAATGTATTTTGATGTTTTCCAAACGCTTATCGCTTAACGTGTAACGTTGGTACTGTAACGTTAGATTCGATTGCTTTGTGAAACGTTATTCAACTGTTTCAAATGTAAAAATGCACTAATAACCTGTCATTTTAATTTGTCTAATTCAATGCATGCATGTTATGCCTACATTACATAAATGAAATATAGTGTCAGACAATGATATGCAAACTGAAAAATAAATGAGTTCTGTTAATATATACTTTTCGTTTTTATTTCTGAAATCTATTAGAAGTTTGGAAGTAGACTAGTATGAAAATGATGGGGACTATTGTAAGTCGCTTTGGACAAAAGCGTCTGCTAAATTATGTAATGTAATGACTGGACAAAAAAAAGAAAATCTGACGTGCTGACCGCCCCACCTAGTGGAAAAGTCACGACACGCCACTGTATATACATGTTTTTTTTTGTGTGGTGTCCCGCCAATTTTGCTTGCTTATTTTTCAGGGACCATGTTGTCTTGCTTCCTGTTTGAACGCCTGGTAAAAGCTCTTGAATAGATTTATTTATTCAGCCTACTTATTTATTAATTCCTCCGCGACCCGACTTCGGATAAGCGGTTGAAGATGGATGGATGGATTTATTTATTTGTTCATTCTTTCATTTGCAATATTTGCAAGTTAAGACTGTAGGTTCTATTATTTTATACTGTGCTTAATTGTATTTTATGGCTGAATTAGTTGTTTATGTGCAAAATAAATGTTTTGTAGTCAATATTTGAGTGCTGTGGACTTGTACGAATGTGGCTTTTATTCTGAAAAGAACGGACAGGACGTCTAACTGTTGTGATGGATGGCGGAACAGGTTTGTGGCTAGCGTGACAGGCCGGTCAGCAAAAAGGGGGCCGGACTCTAGTCCAGTCTTCTTCCTACAAAACCTCCGCAGTTGATAGGACAGTTTCTGCTGGGAAAGAGACGAGACGAAATAAAAAGGACAAACTGCCTCCGTTCACTTTAACTTTACAAACAGTTTGTCGTCACCAAGTTGATTCCTGCTCTGTTGGAGTCGTGTTGAAAAGCCAGTGGAGGACATGCGTCGTCTATGAAGACAGTTCATTTTCTGACCCACACCCGACCTCTGCAAGGCAAATCCTTCACCTTACTATTTGCTGACGGCAGTGAGAAATAGTTCTTACTTAAAACCACCCTGAAGTACAAAGAGCAGCACAACTGGTCCGCTGTCTGCGACACTTCGGTGTTCACGGTGAGTTGGTCGTCTCTTATCCAGGTTCCGTTGTCTCATGAAGAGTTCCTGTCTCCATTCAGGACGCCAAACTCCATTGAAAAATCTGGAAATGTAACGTTACCTTGGTTATTGGCCAACTTACATACGTTGTAAAATATGACATAAGACCTTTTCCTGGTCAAGAGAAGCCGCTCTTCAATTCTGCATAGATCCAAAACACCAACCAGCGCTTACTTTCATAAATGTGTACTTACAGCATTGGTTCGCCTGTTATTCCCACAATCTTCTTCTCCAAAGCACCGTAGAGGGCGGTACCGAGCAGCGTGAACCAATAACATTTGGTGAGATTGTATTGCAACAAAGTGCTGGTTGGTGGATTATCTATATGACGAATAATACCAGAATGTATTACCAAATCGTAAAAAGACCGTAGTCATGTTCTGCCTGGTATATTCCTTTACCGATGAGCAAGAAGTCATTAAATTGCCCGATTTTTTAAACGGAGTCTGTTGTGCTGGCTGCTTGGAATCATCGTTATTGTAATTGAAAGTGTTATACTTTTCTGCAGTGTGGTGAATAACCGAGTCCGAAGCTGAAGATGTTAAGTGTTAAGGACCTGGATACCTACTTAACCCATACTGCAAGAAAACACACAAATAGGCTACTTTCGAACCAAATGAAAGGTATGTTTAAAAATGTGTATTGTGCTTGGTAAATTAAAATGTATTTCCAGTGTCCAAAGTAGCCTCCTTTTTGAACGAATGTCGTGTACGTGTACAAATACATTTTTGTCAAAACATATGGTGGAACATATCTCTAAACATATGAAGTATATATCAAATGTGTATATGTACTTTTGGCAGTATGAGAAGTAATAGTTTCTGAAGTAAAAAAAATACAAAACTGATTACAACCAGTTACAGTGAGAAAAAAAAGAAGGAATTAATCAGATTACATAGGGGCATATGTGGAAAATTGTTATCGATTGTTGAATTAATGACACTTACAGTATTACATTATGCAAACAGATTCCATAGCTGTATCGTTTTTCAAGTTTAAGTATCTACTCCAAAAATAATGTAGTCAGCTCATATGTTAAAAGTGTCTTTTTAATATGCAATATCAGTAGATTAGTACTAGTAGGAAAACCCACCTAAACTCAGTTGACCCAACTTTTTATTTGCAGAATAGAGCTTACCCTCCTTTATAGCCTAATAGAAATCTTTATGGTCTAAATTCATAGTATACATTTTAATAAGTAGTGTCAAACTAATGTATGTTATATATGGATAGGATCTTTGAGGGGGGAAAAAGACATGCATGCTTTTCTGAACAATTATTGATTCCTGTTGATATTGGTGGTTGTTTGCCTTATGATGATCACTGACTGGAGGTCATAGTTTGTCCACGTCTTTATTTACCACTCCATCACTAGGTAGACAAGTTACAGAAATACATCTTAAGCGGGTAATCAGTAATCTGTAGTGGGTTGCATACTAAAAGTGACCTCGTCAGCCCTGCCTATTCATCCGTCCCCTTTTCCCCCCTGGGATGATGGTCGGTTTGGTTCCCAGGCAAAATGGGTCTCTGGAAGACAGAGGAAACCCATTCACAGTGAGAAGACTGGGAGGAAATATTTGTTTTTATCCAAACGGGACAAGACAGCACTCTGAATATAAATAAATAACCATAAATGAATAGGAAGGAAGCTTTTGCGAGACTGGCCCGTTGGTCAACTTAAGCTAAGGACACACTAGGCGACTTTCCCTAGGATTTTCAGTCATAGCCATAATTTGCATAAACGTAAGAGTTTTGGGAAAATGACATTCAAAATCATGCCCGTGACCGGCAGTCGACTAGTGTGACACCCCCAGATACTCGGTGTTATCGCTCTTAACAGCTCCTGTGTCTAAATCAAACTGTACAATACACAAAGCCGTGCAGTAAAAAAGCAGTACAGTAAAATATGAGGTCGAGGTACTCTTGTAGTGCAATACCCGATTTGGAATCGTGGGAAAATGTTGTGAGGGACTCGTGTAGATAGTCATCCCCTGTGATGCCTAGTCATCAAATCTGACTAGGACAGAAAGTGCAGCGAGATTTGAGAAACAGTCATTACATTCGAAATACTCTCCAATTAGAAGTTGCATAATGTGTACCTGACATCAGGTACAACAAGAAACGTCTTGTCGCCGCCGCTGCAGTGTGCACCCTAATTTTCACAGAAAGAAGAAGAATAGATTAACAACGTGGAGCAGACCACATTTGTTTGGTCGTGGAAATGATGGGCTGACTACTCTTCAGTGGGAATTAGAGGTGAGAGAGAAATACTGCTGTTTGTAGTAAAGAGCCATAGACTTCCTGCTTTGTGTATTGTATTCCCGCTTGAGATCTTGTTGACTGTTGTGGTCACGAGAGCCCACCCCTATGACTGGCGACAAAATCAAACCAGTTTGAATTTGTCATAATCGTCACAGGAGCTGTTAAGAGCGATAACACTTGAGCCTATGGGGTTGTCACACTAGTCAACTGCCTGTCACAGGTACGCTATGATTTCCCTAAAACTAGTAGGATTATGCAAATGAAGGCTATGACTGAAAAACCTAGGGAAAGTGCCTAGTGTGTCCTTAGTTAAGTAATGAGATCCTAGACACCAAAATCATCCATGTGTCTAGAGACACCTGGGGCCTCACTTATCAAGCATCTTAGAATAGGAGTACTGATCTAGGATTAGTGGGTAAGTCACATGACCTTATACTGTTCGCTGTGACTTGAAAGCCAATCTGGTCCCAGTTCAGCACTCCTATTCTAAGATGCTTGATAAGTGAGGCCCCTGGACAGGTAGATGGTTGGCTCCAGTGCTCCATGCTAACACTTTGACATACACTCTGTTGAGTGATAGTAGGCTCCATGCTAACACTTTGATCAACAGGACAAAATATGAAAAACATGGTGTATTCCCTTGACTTACTGAATATACAGCAGTCGTCATTGCAGGCCAGTAGTGCATCCTTGGAATTAATTTATAATAGTCTTACGGTTGATTAAATGCACATGTTGGTGTTTTTGTAGAGGTTAGTTCTTTGAATGTGTGAATGCAAATTATTTCCCTGTGCTTAAGTGTGTGCTTGGGTGTGTGCATATGAGAGTGTGTGTGTATGGTGGATGAAGATGCGAGGATGTGTGTGAGTGTGTGTTCATGTAAGGGTGTGCGTGTATTTGTGTGTGATAGAGACTGCCGGGTTGTTTGTGTTGATCCAGGCCTCTGCGCTCTTTGTGTTTGAGGAGGGGTCTCCGGCCTCGCAGGGCCAACCGCAGGGTAACCATGGAGACGATAGGAGCTACTTCCTGAGTTCTCGACCTGTCCCACAATACACCAGGGCAGGGAGCTGGAGACGTACTCGCAACAGGAATGTACAGGAAGGCTAAGATAGCCGTTCCAAAACATTTTTAAAGAAATACATCAAAACATGAGCAATCTATTAAGAAGAAAAATAATAAAATACAAAAGGGCAAATGCACAGCCTAATTGAAACAAAACAGACCATACGTCAAAGCAAAGCCTAAAAACTGCACTTTTAAACAAGTTTCAAAAGAGGACACTGGCCAGCCTGGTCTCATCGGGCAGGTCGAGATGTACAGCTTCAATCAATGAGACTATAATGGCATTACTCTTCATCATAAACAATATTGCCAAAGCAGTATACAAAATGTCACATTTCAAAAAAAACACAAGAGGCAGTTATGCATTCAAACCATTATGTATCTGGTTTGAAAACACATTCTCCAATAGTACATAATAATTTTAAATGGTTCCAACATTTAGAACATTTAAAGATGGTCTCTCAACTATCATTGGCCCATTTTACTTTCTGGCCAAGAAAGTTCCTTAATTTTCATCTTCATAATCTAAGGTTATAGATGAGACAAAAGTCTCCAAATAGATTAAGGGAATACCTTGTCATGACTTTATTCAGCTTGCCTCTTGCTTTGTTTCAAGGAGGAATGGTAGCAGTGGAAATGCATACACATTTTCCCACACAATCTGGTTTGGAAACTTACTGAAAACTAACTAAAATTCAAAATGATTCAAAAGATTAGGTGAAACTTTAACAATCCCTGTGGGGAAATTGGGCGGCAAAATAGTAACAGCAAAGAATACAACATGAATAAGAATATACGAACGGGTTGTTAAACAAAGTTTCCAGCAAGCCTCTGCTGCTTTGCACCCAAGGGTGTCGAGGAACATTAACCCGCTGTTTTGTCTTTTAGGAGTTAACAATGTTAATAATCAATGTTCTGGTGTCACGGGCCGCCAGCTCCATTAGTGTTCAGGGCCGTGATTGGAATAACCGCCGTCTGTTAAAATGCAGACAGAGTCCCAATACACAAGGTCAACCGGTCAGAGAGAGAGTTGAATAGAAGAGGAAGGGAGGGGGCTAAGACGAGGGTGGGGTTTGTGCTATCAGATAAAGAATGGAAACATTTTGGAAAGCTCGGGCTATACACACACTAATGTGAAGGTTGTGGCCATCAGCAAGTGTTGTTAGTGAAGGTCAGAAGCGGAGTGTGAATTGTACAGTCAAGGGCAAATATTATACATGTTAAGTGTTTATTTTGGAGGTAAATATCACTGTACAGTATATAAATCTAAGAAGTGGTGAATTGACTCTTAATTCAGTGGCATTAACTAAGGAGGGACATGTTCTCTTTCATATTGCGAATAAGCTGCTGTCGCATGAAAACCTGGGTGGCACGGTGGCTCAGTGGTCAGCACTGTCGCCTCACAGCAAGAAGGTCCTGGGTTCAAATCTCACCTGGCCCTTTCTGTGTGGAGTTGGCATGTTCTCCCCGTGTTCGCGTGGGTTTCCTCCGGGTGCTCCGGTTTCCTCCCACAGTCAAAGACATGCAGGTATATGTGTTTGTGTAGTGTGGTGCATGGTGTGATGTACTATGTATATGATGCATGCAATGTATACTTGTATGGGGGTGGCAGTAGCTCAGGAGGTAGAGTTCCCGCCCCGCAACTGCAAGGTCGGCGGTTCGAGTCCAGCTCCTCCCGGGAAAAATCTGTTGTAGTGTCCTTGAGCAAGACACCTAACCCCGAATTGCTCCCGTTGAGCAGGTCGGTACCTTGCATAGCTGCCTCCGCCAACGGTATGACATGTAGGTCGCTTTGGATAAAGGCGTCTGCTAAATGCTGTAATGTAATGTAATGTACACCTGTCCCAGCTCCTCATTCAGGTCGGACGTATTGACCATGGCTCTCTCTCCCAGCTCCTCGTCAAACATCTCATCATCCCATATGATGAAGTAGGAGCCCAGGAACTTCTGCATCTCCACAGTGACATACATGGAAACAGGAATGATGTAGTTGAACAGAACCATGAAGGCCAAGAAGTCAGTGAACGCCCTGATCACCTGAGGAGAAGGTAAAGGAGGAGGGGGATGAAACAAATTTGAGGAATGGGATGGAAAATATGTGCAGAAGCAGAGAATAAAATTGAGTAGTTAAAGGATAAGCTTGCTATTTTGGACCTTAGAACATATTTGCCGACTTTCTACCATGCAACTGACACGTAGAGACCATAATTTCGTCTCTTACTGGGCTACAATTGAAGTCAATGGGGCAATCTTAAATGCTTTGGAAATACTACAATAAATGTGCTTTTCCGAGACGGGAAGCTCAGTGTTTATTCTTACAGGTCTCAGTATGTTCTCCTGTGAAATGTATTGCAATCCGAAAATGTTTACGTGCTTGGCATGGCTTGGACATATGTATTCCCCATGCTTGTTTTCTCTGCTCCCGCGGAGGAATATGTGTCGGGGAAGGGAGCGTGAAGTGCCATCTGTTTACAAAACTGTATCTAGGTGAGCAGACTGCATTTGCTTACCTGCAGCAACGTAGGCTACTATTTGCACAAGTAACTTGGATGATGGATTATTAGAATGATTGCGAAAACGAAGAATTATACTTTCACTTTGATGGCACTGGCTACCGGTTTGAGACCGGATACATGGACACGGAACTCCAAGAGAGCAAGAGAAGAGAGAGAGGCTGAAGAAGGTGTGCAGCCATCCGAAGTTGCGGCCGAGGCCAGACCAAGAATTTCGGGTGACTTTTGGTGTTGTTGCAAGAGGTGCAAGCAGATGCCCAGAGAAGAGGAACGTGTTGTAGGGAGTAGGGATCTGTTGCTACCAAATGCCATTGAAAACCTGCATGTATCGGTGGATAACACTGGATCATCTCCAGCGTGCTCAACCAATGCCATGGACTTTCAAACGTTAATAAACCGGGATGTTTTAGAAACCTTCCACGTCCCCAAAATAAATGGGAGGAAGATGTCCAGGCCGGAGGGACTGAACGGACAACTCTCAATTTTGTAAGTAATCCTTGCTATTCGGATAATACTGTTGGAATAGCACACTTTATAGCAGTTCTTGCTCATCACAAGCTCGACTCTTCTCATCCCTGGGACCACAATGGTGGAACGAGCTCCCCCCTTCAGTCAGAACAGCTGAATCGCTACCCATCTTTCGCTGGAGACTATTAGATTACACCTGGACCCTACTTGAACTGACTTATCTAACATGTAAGGGTCCCCTTCTACTCTTCTTCTTCTTCTTCTTCTTCAGCCCCCCCCCCAAAATCTCTAACTATGAATGCTACTTATTCCTATTAAAGGCTTAGCTGATGAAGACTGCAATATATGGTTGGTTTGACTACTGTTGACAAAATGTACTAATTGTAAGTCACTTTGGACAAAAGCGTCTGCTAAATGATGTAATGTTATGTAAAGCTCAATACTGAACCGATCAGTGACATGATGGTCTCTATATGTAAGTTGCATGGTAGAAAATCTGCAAAAAGGTCCAAAATAGTGAACTTATCCTTTAAACATTAAATGATTAGAGGAGGCTTGTAGGTGGAAGGTTGCTGGTTCTAATGCTGCGTTCCATTCAAAGTCGGAAATTCCCAGTTGGTAGGGCATAATTTAGCAATATTACACGATAGGGTGTTCTTAACGGCTTTTATTGCCCAGACAGTGATCACTGAATCTCGGACAACTCTGGGTTGAGAAATCTGACAGTAGGTTTAAATGTCATGTCCATTTGTAGTTAAAGACATTAGACACTCTGCACTTTTGCACTTCATGTATTAGACTAACACTAAAGGATTTGGCTTGAATATAACAGTCATTCCCAATGTGGGGTCCAGGGACCAACCAGGAGTCCTTGAGAGAGTGCTAGGGAGTCCCCTGCAAAATGAAGAATTGTTTAATTTCACTATTTAATTAATTTTAAGTTAGGACAGTAAGATAATAATATAGCAATGCCCATCTACAGTATGAAGAGCTGTCTAGTTCTGTACCAAGTCATGTCCAACAACAAAAATCCTCTCAAATGGGATTCCTTGGGGGGAAATCTTATCAAATAATGTGGCTCAAGTTGCATCTATGCAGGGTCTCTTCACATAAAAACAGCAAGACGTTGGTTATACAAAGCATTTCAAAACAGACTCATAGGATTACCTTTTGAATGGAATGCAATAACAATGATAATGGACTCACTATGTGTCTCTGTCTCTCGGCCTCAGTCCTCTGATTGTACCAGGGCTCGTCTCTGTCAGGGTCAGCCTGCCATACATACTTCAGCACAGTGTTGATGAAGGCCTTGCTGATGAGAATGCACAGGTACACCACCAGATAGGAGTTCATCGACCTGCAGGAGGCGACACAGAGCAACAAACACAGTACGATATAACTTCAGCAGAATATTCATTTCCTCCACAGTGAAATCAGGGGAAGGACTATAGATCAGTCTCTGTCCATTAATTTGTCTATTCATCCATCCATCACACTCAATACCTCAAACACTACTGATCGGAATTTAATTAAACTTGTTATTATGCATCTTACCACTGCGTTCCAAGCATTTCAAAAAATACACTGACAGGCACAAAGTGGGCACTACACCATTTGTTCATCCATGTATCATGAGCAATATTTTAGTCACCCCTGATCAGATTTAGTTTTTGTTTTCTAAATGGTACTTATTGGCTGCAGTGGCCCCCTATCTGAAATATTTGTTACTAATTGGGCGGACTGCATCATCTGTTGGCGACAACATGTTTACTGATGCATTGTTGTTGGATGGATCAATCCTCAACCCTCTTCACACTGGCATTACAACTAAGGAGGAAAGAGAGGCATGGTGAAGCATGACGAGATAAAACAGCTAATATCTGGAACTAGGACTGTGACAGTTTTATATCATGGTCCTGGTGGAAGAGATGTGATTTGATGATATGAGCATGGTATCTGAAGTCTGAGGTACATATTATTGGGTGTGTGGAGCTAAAGACACTAGTATGAAAATCCCCTTTTCACCTGGCAGTAACATGCGTTCTAGGTGGTCAGACTGTATTCAGATAAAGCAAAAACATCAAATCCAGGTGTAAATGCATCCAAGATGCATTGACGATCCAACCATCCAAACAAGCATTTGACCACATTAACAACAAAACGAAATGTAATGTGCCTCCATACCACATAAAGAAACTATGTGAACAGAAATAAACTTTGGTGCACAGAACTAGAAAGAAAGAAAGTGCGCACCAATCAAGTAGGTAACATGCAGCTTGGATAGTAACATACTTGTCAAAAGGGATTGTCAGGTACTGGTGGATGGAAAACAACCGAGATGAGGCGTTTACTGTTAATTTCGAAGGATGGAAATATGAAGAGATAAAGCTACATGTGCAGCAATTGGCGTTTTGGCAAGAGAAAGAAAATTTCAATCTGTATACCAGAAACTTATTTTAAGTAATCCATGTAATCCAGATAAATCCTATGTAGAAACCATCCAGATAAAATATGCATGTGAATGCAAGATGGAAAGGAGGCAATTCAGTCACTGCAGTGAGTCAGACAGGCAGAAAAACACAAGGAACTTCAGTCAATGGATAGATGAGGAGATGAACAGATGGATGGAGGGATGTCTGCTGACAGCATTTATAGATGTAATATGCAGGTTGAAACTGAAGTTGATGTCCACTGCTTCTCCATGTATGGTGGTTGGGCAGCGTGTACTGTCAATGGGTGAGTTTATGACAAGTTCTATAATTATCTGAGCCAGCCTCAATGCAAAAATGTGATACCAAAAAAACTCAGTAAAGCACATGGATTTCAATCAATGCTAACTGATTGTCCTGCAGAAATAAGGCCAACATATAATGAGAGAGAGCTTACTTTTCTACCGCAGAGCGTTTCTGAGACTTGGACTGGTAGTTGAGCGCCATTTTGGTTTCCATCCCAGTGTAGATGGCAACCGCTACAAGGAGGAAGAGAGTGATTTTTTCTGTTTACCAGTTGAAACATGAGGTAAACAGTATTTTCTAGTAGTATTTACCATCTGAAAGCTTAGGTGAACAGTATTTTCTAGTAGTATTTACCATCTGAAAGCTTAGGTGAACAGTATTTTCTAGTAGTATTTACCATCTGAAAGCTGAGGTGAACAGTATTTTCTAGTAGTATTTACCATCTGAAAGCTGAGGTGAACAGTATTTTCTAGTAGTACTTTCTGGGAGGATCCTTGTATCTACCATCTTTCCCGCTAGCATATTTAGTGTAACATTACCATAGATGTACTCAGTGTTCTTGAGTGTGGCTCCTCGGAGCAGCAGGTTCTCCGATCCTAGCGGCCTGCAAGCAGACAACAGCTCAGTTACACTGTTCCTTTCATTCTCATAGTGAAGACGTTATTCCCGTTTTCTTTTCTCCCAGTACACTTTTGGCATTTTCACCCTTAAAGCATCATTAACATTTTGTAGAGGTTTGGGTTGTGTAGTTACCTTGCCATGATATAACTCCAAATATTATCGAGAAAGCTTCGATACTTGCTCCAATGATTAAAATGCATCTCCCCATTGACTTGCATGGCACGGCAAAACAGAGACCTGTTTCTCCGTGCATCTTAATGCATGTATAATGGGAAATACTTGCCGATTTGTAACACATGGCTATTACTTTACTTTATGTTTGACTTCAAGCATTATGTCTTTAGATCATTTTAGATTTTAGATTCAAAGACATTGCTTAGTCAATACTTGCAGATTCTGAACATATTATCAGATTAAAATGTAAAATTTGTATTCATAGGATTGTCAATAATGTAATTATTTTTCTCAGGTTAGTGATGTCTACAGTATCCCTCTAGAGGGAGCATCACTGATTTTGTATCTCTTCATCTACAAAGCACTTATCTGTAACTTCCTGTAATCCTCAATGACTTGATTTCTTTGGATCTGACGCCGCCATTGGGGAGTGTGCAGAATCAATGCCATCCACATCCACAGTTGTACAAGCGGGAGAAAAAAGACAGCTAAATCACTGTCTACTGCACTTACCACTCGCACTCATGCTAGTCCCGGACTATCTCAACTTCTCATTGGATGCATAACTTAAACACTCCTATTGGATTGGCAAATAACTGAGGGAAGAAAAAATGGGACTGGGAAATCAGAAAAACATAGGATTTGAGACTTTCCCCGTAGCCCCGTAGCAGAGGGTCGAATTCCGTAGCTGCTATATGTAAACCGTAACAGTTGGCACCTCTATAAATATGATGACAATTGGTGGATTGGGATGCGATTCCGTTTTTGGAAACTTCAACTTCATATTACTGAAATTGTAATGGTAAGTCATTACACTACTCGTTACTGGGAAAAGTGATAATATTACTGTAATACGTTACTGGTTCCCTTGACTCAGGTTGAGTTACCTGGCCACCGGCTCATTGTCCATGTAGATGTTGATGCGACCCACGAATCTGTGTAGGACAGGGAGAAAGGGGAGAGAAGTGATGGAAGACGTGTTTCAGACATTTATTTGGCAAGTGAGTGTGTTTCGTGTGTGTGTGTGTGCATGCGTGCGTGCGTGTGTGTGTGTGTTATACTGACTTGTACAGGTCAGGCTGTGGTTGTTCACATTCTATAGTGGCATGGATGGAGTCCACCTCCTCTTCTGTGTTATATGCCTTGGTGTCCTGAACTGCATAGTATGTCTAGAGAGGAAGGGAGGAGAGAAGGGGTGGGATGGAAGGATGGAAGTAGAGAGGGAGGGGAGAAGGGAGATAAGAACAGATTGATGCAGGCAGGGAGGGTGGAGACGAAGAGGGAGGCAGGATAAATATTAGAAGAGAGGAGGAGGAATAGGTTGAAGAGGGCTGACGGAAGGATAAAGAGAGGGATGGATAAGGAAAGAAGGAGGGAAGGTGAAATGGTGATGGAGAGAAACAGGATGGAGAGGGAGGAAGGGATGAATACAAAGAGGGAGAAAGAGACAGGGGAAGGATTAAGGAAAAGAGGGAGGGATAGAGTTCAAGAATTAGCTGATGTTTTCCATCTACCAATCTAGAAAATACCGTTCACCAATCTAAGCATTACTTTGTGTAAAAAGACAAATAGAGCACACATACAGCATATTATCCAAAATGTTGCTTTACTTCATTGCCTACCAGTGTAATTTAAGTTTGATTTTAAAAGTTTATATTTTAGATTAGCAGATTAACCTGCCAACTCTGTATCTGCCTTTAAAATGCGTCCTGACACATTTTTAGGCATGCTTTACTTTAAATGTGCTGCTTGTGAAAATTTTTACAGCAATAAATCATTAACACAATTAGAAGATTGTCTGTCTCTACACTGCATTTCACATTGTGTGCCACTGGGTCAGATTTGACGGGAAATATGCTAAACAGGAAGAGGGCGATTTTTCCAGTGCCAATGGAGCTAAAGCTCTCAAAGTTTCACCTTGTGGCTGCTCTCTCCATCCAGACTGGCTGTAGTAACGTAGCAGGTCCCGTCGTCTCGAGACGAGGAAAGCAGGACGAGATCGCAGGGAAATGTCTCATCTTCTTTCACCAACACAACATCTCCGACCTGAGAGAGACATAGAGAGAGATAGAGAGAGATTAATGGATAGAGAAAGAGTGGATAAAGGAAAGAGAAAAAGAAAAGCATCTTCAAAAATGGTTGTATTACTTTGTAGATGCTGTTCCATGCTCTGTTGTTTCTAACTTTAGTAGGGTTTATTTTCAAAAATCTAGATTGCACCATTCCAGAGATTCACTGTAATGAAACTCACACTCAGCATCTTATTTGTATTGCTCAAATACACAGGAGCCTGTAGAGCGTAATCCTTCAGAAGTTTCCATTCAAAACAAATATTTTTTAGTTTTAATCCGTTC
Organism: Acanthochaenus luetkenii; assembly: GCA_900312575.1. Classification (NCBI taxonomy): domain Eukaryota; kingdom Metazoa; phylum Chordata; class Actinopteri; order Beryciformes; family Stephanoberycidae; genus Acanthochaenus; species Acanthochaenus luetkenii. The sequence continues at coordinate 316 of OMOT01089101.1, read as the reverse complement.
TTTAAAAATTATAATCTATTGATTATTACTTTTATTGTGTTGTCTGTTAATACCAATGCTGTGTTCAGGTCATATGGGAATAAACGTCAGAACAACTTGATGGTTAAAAGTAAAGTAAGGACTTGGAAGTGTTCAGACATTTGAACTCACTAGAAGACTTTTGTTGCTTCTGATTAGCTTTTTAACATTTAACAAATATCAGTGGGTGAGCAGTGTTGTGCAAGTTCACACTTCTCAAGAGCTAGCTCAAAGTTCAGTTCACACAGATTAAAATGAACTAGTTCACGTTCGTAGTTCACAGTCCCAGAAATTAAAC
>OMOT01089092.1:6619-28199 GCA_900312575.1 Acanthochaenus luetkenii | reverse complement strand
TATAAAACTGGTCTTACATGTATCAGTACATTGGATATTTGGTTTAGATTTAGTTTTTACTGACAAACTGACATCATGACAAATTAAATACAAGCAGCAGTGCTTTACACAATAAAAGTTAAAGTACATTCAGCTGACTCAGTGTTTTTTAATCATGGTGCCATCATTTTGCACTTGGGGTGTATTTAATGGGTTACTGTAGTCAAATGGTGGCTAAGTCATTGTAAATCGAATCGATAATCGTCTGAAATCGAAAATCGATTCTGAAATCGAAGCGTGACCCTAAGAATCAAAATTGAATCGAATCATGACATCACTACAAATTCCCACCCCTAAGGCACATTATAGTCATTTGATAGTAAGTTGAGTATCACCGTTGGACTATCCAAATAAAATGTGACCGCCTAACCAAAAATAAATCAGTTTGTATCCAAACTGTTATTACATGTTACCATGCTTCCACACTGCAAGCAACATGATCAACAAGTCACCGGAAGTCCACTAATTTCCTACAGAGCTGAGTGACCAAGGAAGCTCGACAGATGTGTGGACAGTCAGCAAGCTTGTTGGTCGAGAAAGGTTTTTTGTGGTCATCGGCCAATCAGATTTCCACACTTAGATACATAGAACATAGATGCAATCAGAGCCTCTCACACCGCCCACAATCAGTCAGAATAGAGAGACACATCAACCAAGTTGCTCGCAGTGTGAACAAGCGGTTAGTGTGCTTGATGACTGAGGTGCTTACTCACCTCTTGCCACCAGTAGCACATGAAAAAGGTTTTCATTGAGGCAGCATAGGTTATGCCTTCTGTCCAATACAATAACCTTGTTTTAATAATATAGGCTATGAAATGTATAGTCAGAAATCCATATATGCGAGCGGTCAATATTTATTAATAGTTTAAATATAAAATAAATGCAATAATCACTCTCAAAACATTCTGTTCAGAAAGGAGCAAAATGAAATGGCCAACGCTCTCTCTGAAATTAAAACCAGCAAGGTCACTTAAAGAATGGATGGGCAACTTCTCTGTTAAAAAATTAAAAGACCATATTCAATTACTGTCAAATGATACGCGAGCATAAATAACAACTGTGCACCTATAATGTGATCGGGCGGTTGAGACAGCAATTGGCTGATCACCAATGACTTATTTAGAACGTCAATCGGAGGATTACGATTGGTGGCCAATAGATCGGTGCATCCCTAATTGTATTGGCATTTCCTTCACTGATAATGCATTTTTAAAGATGTTTTACATTTACATAGTATAGATTTAAGTGAAAAAAATCTCAGAATCAGTTTTGTCATAGTATAAATATGTTGTGAAACACTGCAAAATATATAAATGGTCCTAAACAAAACTCTAGTACACGTTTCTCAAATACCAATACTACCAATACATGCAACACTACCAAGATATATATAAGATGTATACAAATATGTAGACAAATATGTAGACAAATGTGTTTTAGTACTCCAAATTAGAATTTGGAGGGGGTTATAATGGTTATTTATGTTGAGTAACAATGACAGTCAAAAAGGTCATTATCAACCAATAAATCTGATATCTGGAATTTTCTTCCCCAATTATAGATATTAAAATCAATCGGCCGTTAGTCACACTGAAATGAAAAATGACTTTAAATCTAATTCTAACCATAATCATTGGTTAGGATGTCGTATTTTTTTATGTAAGTAATTTTTATTTTCCTTTCCTTCTTCTTATTTTATTTATTTCAGTTTAACTTGTCCCACTTGTGTTTTTTCTTGTTTTCTTGTCTCCCTAACTGATAACCCATTGGTTTACGCTGATGATGATCCCGCCCCAATATCCTGTTTCAACAGGAACTACATCAAATTAATGAATAAAGATGCTCTCATAATGATGTTTCATTGTGAGTTTACACTGCTGTGTTGTCTCACCAGTTCCAGCCCAGCCAAAGGCTCCAGTAGGCCAGGGGGCAGGCCCACCCAGCGGATGACCCCACATAGAGGGGGGTTCTCCTTCACCTCCACCAGAGAGCCCACCTCCAGACCTGGCTGCCCACGGGGGGGAGTGGGGGGCCGCGGTGAGGTAGGGACAGCAGGCGACGAGGGCTCAGGCTGCTCCCCCATCACCGATTGGACGGACAGGGAGAGGGGCCCATGACTCATGCTGCCATTGGGCCCGGTCTTGCGGTTCAGGCTGAAGGGCAGTGAGTGGAACTTGTTGTCACTGGACAAAGAGGCAGCGGGCGGGGCCCTGGAGGGAGGGGAGGCTTGGTTGAAGTCAGGGGGCGTGTCTGTGAGAGACTTTGCAGGGTCCTCTCCAACTGCAGGAGAGAACGACAGACCGAAACGTAACCGTCACTATATGGTAACAGCATACTCTGTAACTGCATTTATCAATGTAGAGATGTCAGACTTCAAAACTCCATCAAAAGGAAGAAAGGAGCCCGCACACCAGCCACTTAGGCCATTAAGCCTCAAAAAAGGCTTGATGTATTAAGAAGCTGAGATAGTAAAATAAAAAAAGGTTACTTTAATTTTACATGGTGGAAAAAGCACAAAAAAAGCTATCGTAGCTTCTTAATGTCCTTTGTTGAGGCTTGATGCCTTAACTGGCTGTGTGCAGGCTCCTTTTCCCTTTCAAATTATGTTTTGAACGATGCTTTTGAGCCACTGCGCCCAAAGCATCACTACTGCCTTAAGTCAACCTTAAGTGTATCAAATTGTCAGAATTCAAATCAGCTTTCTTTCGATCATTTTCTGTTTTGTAGACCAAATCACACCTCTTGAAACACGAACTAAGCATTCACTTTAATTCCACGTATTTATCAAGCAAATTTGAGCAAACTTTGAACTGTTTCCACATTGACAAAAACACAGAGGAGTTTGGAGCCAAGCCAGATGACTATTTAAAAAATGAAAGCACCATTATAAAAGAGAAGTAACCATCTTCCAAAATGTGAAAAGTGGTCCTGAGGGAGATGAAAATGATTACAGTTTGAAAGGATGAATAAGCAGTTGTGATCAAACAGCAGACTTCACAAATGCGACCAAACGACTGGGCTTCTGTCACTCCTGCAATACAAATAGTGAGTGTGCTTACATGCATCAGCATTCCAATATTATTCCACTGTCATTCCTGAACTGAAGTACTCCATTTTTGGCAGAAGTAAACATTTACAGTAACCCAGAAAAGCCCTTATTTTGATTATGAGAAACCCACATTTGAAAGTTTGGACATATTAGCCATAATACTGAGATACATAAACACCATATCCTGTATATCTTGTTTGTTTGTTTGTTTTTTGGGGGGTCCGCAAGTTCTGATTTTAATAAAATGCATAGTATTGCATTTATCCATGACTGGAATATGAAGACGCATACAGCTTATCCTGAATATGACCTTAATCAGGGTAATGAGTTAGCATCCAGAATACTGTGCGCGCATGTGAATACACTCATTGATACTCTACATCCCACTCAAATGTCAATGGAATAGACTGCAGGATACAATACGATTTCATTGAAGACCTTCACAACTGATATACATCAGATCATGCTGTATTGCTGACGACATGAGCGATGGAATTTCCTTTTAGCCTCTAAAAAACCAACTTGTGTCCCCACACCATCATTGTAATAAAGACACATGAAAACAATGTGACAATGTACTGATCGCATCATTTAGACCTCACACCAGAAATGAAGGCTTTTACTAATGCTTTGGCCTGCAAGTCATATTTACACAGAATCTCAATAGGCCTAATTCAACAGGTGCTACATAATTTTGCCTATCTTACATGTTGTAAAAAGTGGAACTTTTGCACAGAGCATTACCAGTAGAAGACTTCTGCAGTTTTCAATAAAAGTATTTCAAAATTCAACACATTAATTGCATTGACATATGTGTGCCAAATCGTTTGACTCTTCTGTTTCCACCACACAACAGCCGGTTAAGCAGTCAGTAATTTCCAGCACTATTAGCATTATTAAAAGCCACTGTGTTCAGATGAAAACCGTGCCACATCAATAACTCCATGCAGGTGGAATCTCACACTGAATGGGAATGAAAGAGAAGGATCAGGTAGAAAGGTCTCGATAGCAAGCTACTGCATCAAACTACTGATAGCTTCTTCCTGGAAACCGTGCTTGGGCCGTAAATGCCTGCAACTGCTGCTACCCTCAAATTTTACGAACTGATATATTATTCATCCTCCTTATGCAGAACCAAAGGGGACGTCTTTGTCTCGCAACATAAATACATAGCCTACATGTACATACAGAAATACATTTAGGCCATAATTTATATTATCGTTTTATTGTCTGTAAAGCACTTTGGCAAAAGTGCTTTGTTTTGAAAAGAGATGTACAAATAAAGAGTATTAAGTTGATTCAGGTGAAGGGCTGGGCAGTAAGAAGACCATTCACTGTCTAGTATGTGCCAATTTTGGTTTGTAATTGTCAAAAAAAATTGGCACTTTGGTGAACACTCTATTCAAAACACCTCAAAGTACCGTGAGAGCAAACTTTTAAAGTTTGCATTAGCTAAACTGATTGGTCAATAGCTTCGCATGAACAGGAGCTTGCCATTAAGACAGTCGACGTCCCATGAGTGCTCATGTTTTACCTTCATCAATGTACCATGTGCTTTTGGATTTGGACTGGACTGGGGGATCAACAGAGCTGCCATTTAAAGTATAGTAAAATTCTGACTTGCTTCTACTGCCACACTGATGACCTAATCCTGTAAATAACAAGTAAATGAAAAGAATACAAATACAAATACAAAATACAGATATTAAGCAAAGTGTGTGTGTGTGTGTGTGTGTGTCGTCACTCATGGAAGACAGCAGAATAGAAATAAAAGCGTAGAAAATCACTAACAGAGGTACATTAATCAGCAATTATAGGCAGTTTTCTCCATGCAAGAAACCAATTACAAGAACATTAAACGGAGAGCCACACATTCCATACCATTCACATCAAATCAGCACATTTGCAACAGGAATCTCTTGAATTCACCAAAAATGCAGCTTTCAAGCCCTCCGTTATTATTATTGTATTTTTGTTGCGATTTAATGAGATTAAAAAGGAAATTCCACCAAAATAGACTTTTAGGTTGCTATTTTGCAAAAGTTGATATTTTCCTACAATTTCCCAAGATTGTTTTCCCCAAGTCGTTTCAAGAATTTTAAATTGAGTTCCATATAACAAGCAAAATGCAACCCAATGATCCATGAAATTGGACTTTCCCTCAACCATGTGAGCCAATTTCACAATGCCATGGGATTATATTCTCTTCGATCCTGGTAAATCAAAACTTGTGAATCAGCAGAAATGTTTCAAAAATAACGTTTGTTACTTTTGCACAGTAACAACCGTAAAGTTATTTTCAATGGAATCCCCCTTTAAGAGTTATTATCACACCACACCGTGGGTAAATCCTTTAGGTTTGTATCATGGCAGCAGTGCAGTACCTTTGCTCTTTGGTTTGCTTTGGCCAGAGGAGGACTTGTCACTGCTGGTGCCTCTGGGGGCAAAACTGTGCTTTTGCAGCCTTTGGTCCTGCATGGAATATTCTGCACAGCCCAGAAATACACCCACATTAGAGGCACAGCACCCCCATCAGCACACATTGAGCATTGTCTTGTACAGCCCACTTACAATATACAGTATGTGATGTCATATAGTATTTTCCCTGTACCATTTGTCATTGCAGCAGTGCCACCAAGATGAATTCCGGTGTATTTATAGAATTTAGCAAATAAAATGTTTCTAATTCTGATGAAGCGATGCCAAATTATAAACTAGTCTCAAAGATTGAATGCATTACATATCTCTCATCTATGATACTGGCACAGTACCTTAAAATATTTTAGTTTCTTGAGTCACAGGAGACAGTATATCCATCTAGGATACACTAGCTAATGTGATAGAGTCTTTCAGTTCACCTGACCTGCATGTCTTTTGGACTGTGGGAGGAAACCGGAGCACCCGGAAGAAACCCATGAGAACACGGGATAACTTGCAAACTCAAACACAGAAAGGACCGGGGTGGAGATTCAGACCCACAGTGCTAACCACTGAGCCACCGTGCCGCCAAAGTAAGCAACGATGCCAAGTAAGCAACTATGTGCAGGCGTTATACGCTAAGCTCTCTTGCCTTTAACTTTGGATAAATAATTGAACTGTCCAATATTATAGGAATGACAAATTAAGAATCAATAACAAATTCCGTTTTGGGGCAGATTTTGAGGTACAGCTTCACTCAGTGTCAAAGTAAACTGTATGTAGCGTATGCACAGATCATAGGTCTGTAATTAATCTTAAAAGTGCAAAAGGAGGGTTTCAAAGACACATTAGCAAAATTAACAATCCCCATCCTCGATATTTCATGGTTAGAACTCTGCAAATCGTCAAAGTGGAGGCAGTAGCACACATAAACAAATCAATACGCCAATGTGGAGAACAAAGAGCCTGAGTATCTCACTTGACTTTCAAAAACAAGCGAGCCATCAACACAAAAGGCTCTCTGTTCCCGCTGCAAGCAAAACACAAACTCACAACTCTCAGATGGAGCTCAGAGCCGTTCCAAGAGAAGCACTGCCGAACGACTTGTATTGCAGAAAACACTACGATTTTACAATATATTTGACGGCACTAAAACAGGGATATAGATACTAGGTGGCTCACCTGGCATTACGTCACAGATGGGGACGAGACGAGTGTGCTCCAAGCTGGCAAAATTACACAGCAGCTTTCCATCAAACACACCATCCCAGTCCCCGATAGGATTGTCCTGAAAGAGTTGGAGACATGAGAACCCACAACCCCCCACTTATAACCTCATCTCGGTAAAATGAATCAAGTGCGTGCCTGTCACAGCAGCTCCTTTCCCCAATATCCCCCTAGAGATGAATGAGGTGTCTTATCGTCCTATCACTCTATCTAAAAAAGATACTTAAGCTTGATCCCCAGCATTGTGATAACTCCAGCTCATCTCATCTACTCCACCTGAGCAACCCAAGTCCTTCCCCCCCAAAGCTCTACTTCCTCTGCAAACACAACCACTATATTCTTCTTTAGGTGAGGGTCCGGGATTCTGCTCCAGCAGGACAATCTAAGAGGAGCGTGAGGCCAGTGCTACTAGCTAGCAAAAGGCAGGGCGAGACAAGAAGCAGAGTGAGGCAGAGCAGTGGGCTCTCCTCGGCTGCCTGCTGGCCCCTTGCCATGTTGTTGGGTCATACAGCGCTAAGTCTGTACCTCACTCCCCGCGTGACTGCCTTGCCTTTGTGTGGGTGGCTCAGATGCACTGTGTGGGCTGCTGCTGCTAACGATCAGCAGTCAAATGCCTCAGTAATGTGTTTCAATCTCTCCATGACTACAATATCACTCCCGCCTGTCAACAGTAGGCATAGATACCAGCTGCTCTGATCATGGACAACTGTAAGCCAAGCCTACACCTTCCCGCAACATATCCTCATATGGTTATACAAACCTGTTCTGTAAACGGCATGAGGCTTTCAGAAAACCTGAGATCCAGAACAACTTGAAAGACAAAAACATGCTTGTCTACTCTGATCATTTAATCGTATGTACTACATTAATGTGTACAATAATGCTTTGCTAACAGACACGCCTTCTTCACCAGAGGCAGGTAATGATCTGTATTCTGGGAGAAATAAGCTACAACGTCATCTCACAAATGTTATGGGGGATCAATAAGGGCTTAGAGCTGCCCCTACACTTAATTTGGTGCTAATTAATTGGCTTCATTGTAATTAATGGTTTACCACTTGTTCTAACACCTGTCTAGAGTAAGAGAGAAGGTTGTCTGGGATGTGGGTGCAATTCCTCTACTTATTTAGGGGTACCCTTACCATGTCAACTCCCACATAGTAGCCCAGGCTCTCATTGCCGGGCAACAGGTCACAGAAAATGATGGTGCCTCTCTCGGGTCCCTCCCTGGTCTGCACCAGGACCCGGGAGTTGATCTCCAGCGGAGGGAAGTCCTGCTCTTCTTCCACCAGGGTGACATGGTCCACCTCTAGCTCGCCCAGCTCCTCCTCCTCATCCTCCCAGAGTTCCAGCTTGTCCAGGGCCACGAACACACCACATTCATCCTCACAACGGAAAAGCTGGCGGCCCTGGTAGGAGCCCTCTGTGAAGCCCTGGCCCCGGCCCTCCTCCTGGGGAAAGCGAATGAAAGAGGGACAAAGAGGCAGAGCAATAGAGATGTGCAACGTATTGTCATAACAGGGAGGGCGGGTAGCTAAGCTGCTTGCTCAGCATTCTACAGGGGAGGGAAGTCAACATCATACAGCTGTGAGGACATCTGATCGATTGCTGCGGCAGGCATTTAACGGCTTGCTGCAAATGTTTAATTGCAGAGTAGTGGCATACGACTGACTTATTGTGGCAGCTACATTCGATAATGTCTAGTACAAGTACGCCCCTACAAGACGTAGGATGTTGTGCTTCTTTTCTCACCGGCAGGCTCTTTAGATATGAGGGCAAAATCTCTCAAACTGCTGGTATACATTAGCAAACATAATGACCGGATATGCCACAGAAATGCAATTTGATAAGGGGCATGAAATCAGGATGATGATCTGAAGCATGTGCTAACCCCTTTATACTAAGTAAGGGTCAGACTGCACTCCTTCAACCAACTTTTGGAGCGTACATCTGAACTTAATAAACACATAATAAACACAATATTGTGCTGCAATAAACAACCCTTTTGTATCTCGCTACTTACATACATTACAGAATGCATTGTATGACAGACTCAAATGACTGGATTTAGTGTTGAGATTAAGACAGTTGAGTTACCATCATACAATTCACACCATTAACAACCGTGTTACCTATGTAAATGTGGGTACGTGGCACATACAGGTGCTTGGTTGTAATCAGGGTCCGAAATTAACTTTTTAGCTCACCAGTCAAATGTCTGGTAGATGAAAAATTCTACCCGACAAACTTTTTTTTTTACCAGCCAAAAATGTTATGTACAGTACCAGTCAAAAGTTTGGAACCACCTGCTTTCATGATTAAAAATGCTTAACTGTATAAACTTGTCTATAGACAGTTCCTATTTCATTATATGATATGTGCATTCAAAAGCTAAATTTTTAAATGAAAATATAAATCTTGTAAGCTCATTGGGAGAGGGGTGGTGCATTGTTTTGTTATTTAAATATCTTGGTACGTACTGGTGTTCATGGTGACATCCATCTTAACAGATGCTCCAGGACCTGTAGAATTGTTAATGAATTAAAAAAAGAACATCCACCATATTTAAAAATGCATGGCATCTAATCCTACATAAAGTTAAGCACATGCAGTACCATTTAATTCTAATGGAGGGAAGAAGGATGAAATTGATGTAGGTAGATGCCATGCATTTTTAAATATGGCAGGTGGTCTTTTTTTTTTATATGAAAAATTATACAGGCTGTTAAGATAGATGTTATCATGAACACCAGTACGTACCAAGATGCACCACCACCCTCCCAATGAAAAAAACAAATTAAACTTTTGAATGCACTTCACTTATGATTATCTGCTTATATAAGCACACATATCATGTGAAATATTTAGTGTTTATACACACGTTTATACAGTTTAAAGTATTTTTAATAATAAAAAACTGGTTTAAGCAGGTGTTTCCAAACTTTAGACTGGTACTGTATATACAAAGCGTTTTTGTATCACGTATCATACATACATTTAATCTGCATAATAACACATTATGGTCAGAGCAGTTTGTAAGTTAAAAAGATTTGTATTGATAATAGAGTAGAGTAGGACAGTGCAAGTGTTAAAAATTGTGCCTGTTGCTTTAAGAGTGTATCATTATGGGTAGTGAGCACAGCCATGTTTTCCCATGTGTTTTTCCACATGCGGAAAAAGTCTGTGTTTAGCGGTCGGTAGAGCAAATTAAGCCAGACAGCCCAGTGAAATGTACCATGCTTTACACTTTCCTTATACTGTTGGTGTTCTTTGCACTAATGTCACGGATGTAATAAATGTCCTGCCAAGAGAGAGACGTGTTTTGACTCCTGATATCCAGAAAATAACCGGACGATAGACAGTTAGATGTTACCACACTAGCCAGATCTGGAGGAGGTAACAGTGCAGGAAAATAATAACCCGGGCGGATCTCCTCTCTCCTCCGTTCCACTAAATATATGCGCTGGTCTACTTTTTCCGCACCAGTTCGAGTCGCTGAAGATTGAAATTCACTTGTGAATGTATATAAAGGGCTGTATTCATTTATAAGCAACACACACAATTAGTATTGAAACACTAATTTAGTTTCGCCACCCGCCAAAGTGTCGGGTGGGTTCTGAAACGTACACGCCAAATCAAAAATCTACCCACATTTGGCGCTTGGCGGGTGTTAATTTCGGACCCTGGTTGTAATTTTACTTTTGGTCCCAGTTGTGCTTCTAGTGCAGGTAAGAAAAGCTTGAATGAATTTTAAACATCAGTAATACAGATCCTCATATTTAAAGAGAGATTTGGCAAATGTATATTTACTACTACGAGAGATATTTATTATCTCTCGTAGTAGTGTTAATATCTCTGCTGCAGTGGAGCTCCCCATCAGAATGAATACAGAGGAAACACTGGATAAGTATCTAGTGGATCACTCTCAAAGAGGACAAGACAAGGATTCTCACCAGCAGCTCCACTCCAAACCAGATTCCAGAGAGGGCCCTGTCGGGGAGCAGAGAGCCCTTGAAGCGGACTACACCGGGCAAGGGTTCATCCCCCAAGCGCAGCTGGACGCGCACCTTCGAACCGCAATCGATATCACGGGCGCGGTCCAGCCGAGGCTTGTTGCAGAGCAGGGCATATCGCTCCTCGCAGTTGGTGATGGGGAAGAGCAGCTCTGCCAGCTTCTCATCCAGCTCCAGAATGTCCCGCTCATCCAGGCTCAGCACCACGTTGGTCTGGTCCAGGATGCGCAGACTCCTCTTGCCCTTACAGGTGGGCAACGTGCGCCCCAGGCTGTTGCGCTCCTGGCAGGCCTGGCCCAGACTGCCACGGGGGATCCTAAGGTTCTTTTGGGGAGGCTTCTCCACCGTACACTCCTTCACTACCATGTAGAAGCGCCAGTCCTCCCTAAAGCCCCCGCTGGGCTTCTCCTGGCTCCACAGGGCAGAGCTCATGGCTGCATACTAGACACGGGGTCTCACGTCAAGGCAAGCATGACCTGTGGTCTGTACACAAGGATAATTCATTACTGCCTCTGAAAAAGGACCGAAAATGTATTCAGCACAGTCCATGTCAAGGCAACGATTGATAGATACAATAGAAAATAAGATAAGACAGATAGACTTATGCTTTGTTAATGAGTAGTTAATTGATTGCTTGTTTTATTGATTTTATTTGATAAATTAAAGTACAATATTCCACAGAGAAAACTGAATTATGAAAATGTCAAGATACAATTAATTCACATGACTTTCCATTGTGGTTCTTGAATCATTTGTCAGGCAAGAGAATGCTTACTACCACACTAAACAGCAGACATCTATCATATGTAACAGTTTGTTTATCGTAGTTTAGACTGTAAGTCAGGTTTGGTTAGTTAGAGGCATAACAACAACAGGTAAAACAGAACTAGAAATAGAACAATGGATAGAACAATGCAGGCGGAAATATAGCTCTGAATGCAATTCAAAGACCAGTGCCCAAACAGTATTTATATTGCTAATACAGCAGGTCATACATAAACCTAGATTTACCAAACATAATAATTGATTCCTTTCTCTGATGCAGACTTAAGCTTAAACATATGGAGATCGCTACAATAATCAGGTGGAATGGAACAGTAGGATAGTGCCACCTTAAAATCAGTGTTTTTTTTCATCATAATAGCACCTTCTACATTCTAGTCTGTAGAATTGGCATAATGACAAATATTTTCTAAATTGTGAGCGTGTATTTACATATAGAATTTTCATATGTTATATTTAGGGTAATCCTAACCTCCTGGTTACACTTTGGTTCCATACACCTGAGTTAGCCTAGCTGATCACTGATCCCTGATTACAGGGGTCCCACTGGACTAGGGCTGTTCGATATGATGATATGTATCGTGGGACGATAGCAAATAGAAAATGTCTATCGTAGATATTTTCCTCCCTTGTTTCTATCGACCTAGCCACAAAAAAGCAGAAATGCTTTACGGACTATTTTACGTCATTCCCGGCGCCGCTTTATATTCCCTGCACTCCGTCATCATTTTACAGTAACCATCTGCTGATGATGCGGCTAACTTAGGAAAGGACCGTCCACTAGGGATGGGCGGATCGAAACTGGTATCGATACTTCGAAAAGTATCCATTTAAAAGTTATTTTAATCTATAATGCGGTTGTGTCACTCAAGCATCATAGTCCCACTAGGTGGTGGGAAACTCCCAGTTCCCAGGTGTAATGAAGGCAGCCTTACAATCTCCAAGAAGTGAGAAAGTAGTCATGAAGGGGCTTTAGTTTCATGGACTTTACAGTTTACAATGTCCAGAGGTTTTACAAAAAAAAACAACAGATTTCTTGCACTCAAAGGCAATTCAGAGCCTTTTTCAATTTCTGACTGTTGGTTTAATTTTACTTATTAATTAATATATGGTTGTTTGTCTCTTTTTGTAATTTCTCTTCTGATGCAGTATGTTGGTAATGTTAAATAAAAAGTACATTAATGTAACTGCTTTGGGGTCAATTCTTAATGCAAACATTTATTATATTTTTAATAATGCACCAGGTTAGAGGGTTCCTTGTACAATTTACAACATTAGTTCTCTGAGAACCTCTTTCATATCCAAGCAAAATTGATATTGTAACTGAAATATCCCTAACCGAATAGATATTGAATGAAATCAGTTCGGGAAATCAATGACGATACCCAGCCCTAGAGGCTTGTGGTTATTTTGTATAAACAAATGATTCATCAAATTTAAAGAAAACGTACTATATTGTGATATATATCGTTATCGTGATATGAAATTACCCATATCATGATAGAAGATTTTGTCCATATCGCACAGCCCTACACTGGACCACAGATCCCTGGTCTTACTTCGTGTTGTGGTAGAGGGATGAGAGGCCCTGATTGGTAGCTTCTTATGTTTTAAATCCACAGTGGATACTGTTTGAGGTCCTGTCTGCTGCCCTCTCATTCTTTTACCCACATCCGGTGTGATATTGCTCATATCTACTGCTTTGAATATGTCTAAAAATAGATGGGGAGCAAGCAGGTGACCTATTCCCACACCCAGGGCATACTGCAGATAGCAGACATCTGGATTTCCCCTGATCACACTATAACCTTAGATATTATGATCAGACACCTAGTCAAAGTCAAGTACAAGGGCTAAGAGTATGGCAGTCATGTTCATTTTATTTAGTTCGTTTTATGGCAAGCATACACTGGCTTACTCTGACTACATTAGTTATATTGTTGCTTTTGGTGTGGCGCTATAACAAAACAGTACATCCATAACATTATCTATCCTTAGCTGGCTAACGTCGTACTTTGATACAAGGCTAACTAACCACACAGGCAGAACATTTGGAATCATTTCCACTTGAAATTGACTAACGTTGACCTGACGTTGCTTGTTAATTTATTTTGTGTACTTTAGTACTCTAATTAGAACTAACGACCATCAAGCTGATTATAGGTTTTGTACAATCCATCAGTGTCACTGACAGCGCTACTGACTGACAACCAAGCACCGTGTCATCATTAGTTAAAGGCTGTCAGTCAAAGGCCCTTCAAGAGAAGGAAGTAGCTAGCTAAAATTCACACAAATATCAATTTACGTTTAATGCTAACGGTATGTATTCCTTACCTTAGATACGCTTCAGCTCAGTTAGAAGAGGTGATTGTCAAATGTCCATTCCTACTAGCGTCCAGTTGCTGAAAACAAACTAGATTCCACTAGTGATAGCCTATACTTAGCTAACTGGCTAGCTAATACTAGCACCCTAGCCAGTTAACGTTAGTCAAGCTAAAGTTAGCCTAGCTAGCTGATCAACAGTAAGCAAGCTGGCAGAGGACTGCCAACCTCTACAATATGCTGACAGCATCTAGACCAGTCTCTACTCCAAGAGAAATATGCGTAATCATAGTGTATATAACTATGCAATTGATTATTTACAGAAGACGACCTAACCAAACGTGAAGGTTTGACGTGTTCGTAGTCATTGCTCAGGCATTGGTCGTTCGCGTCTTTCTCAACCGCTAAGTGGCTGTTCGTTGTGTCTGTAATGCAGTCCCTCTGTATGGGGGTTTCCCATAGCAGAGCTGATAGTTAGGTTGGAGTGTAGCTGCCAAGACAGATGGTGCAGAGTTGGGATAGAAGCCAATTCTTTTCAGTCAATTATTTTGCACGACAAACTATGCTTGTTTTTGACTTCTGCTTAATTAAATGAACCAGAAACAACGTATTATTATTAGTAGTAGTTGTAGTAGTAGTAGTAGCGGTAGTGGTAGGAATAGTAGTATCGTTATTATTAATAATGTAATATAATGTAATGCAATTAATTAATTAATTAATATATCATAATACTATTGTCATTATTATTGTCAGCAATGGTGTTGAGGTAGCTAATAATAATAATAATAATGGTATTGTCATCATTATTGTCAGCATAATATGGTGTTGAGGGCATCTTTTGTATATTTGGATACACCTAGAACAAATGACAATTTCAACTTGTGAGCAGAAAACTGAAGAAGAAAAAACTGTAGAAAACTCCTTTTGAATTCCAAGTCAAGTCACCTTTATTTGTATAGCACATTTAAAAACAACAGGGGTTGAGCCAGTGCTTTCCAGTCTTTACAATAAAATACATTGAAGTAACAAAAAATAAAATGACACAACACCACAGTATAACATGTGTTGACAAAACAATATAAAGCTACTAGAGTACAGTACAAATATACTATGTGACCGGGAGCAGAATAAGGAGTCAACAGGTCAATGTGGTGCTAATCCATGGAGGGCTTTAAAAACAAATAATACAATTTTAAAATAAATTCTGTATTTCACAGGTAGCCAGTGCAAGTGAGCCAAAATTGGGGTAATGTGTTGCCTTTTCTTGGTTCCAGTTAAAAGTCTAGCAGCTGCATTCTGAACCATTTGCAGTCGCGACAGAATGGAATGGGTCAGACCCAAGTACAGGGAATTACTGAATCCAGACGAGAGGTAATAAAAGCATGGATAACTGTTTTGAGGTCCTCAAAAGATAAAAACATCTTTAAATTGCCTATGCTTGGCTAAGCTGATAAAAACTACCTTTTACAACATTACTGACTTGTTTATTATAATTCAAAGAAGTGTCCAGAAATACACCAAGAGTTTTAACTGCATAATGCACATTTGTAGAGAGGGGACCAAGAGCATTGCTCAGGCTAGTGACAGAGCTAGGAGGGCCAAATATAATTACTTCAGTTTTGTTTTCATTTAGTTTAAGGAAGTTCCTCGACATCCAACATTTAATGTCATCTAGATCAGTTAAAAAGGTTCTTCAACGAACAAGCGTTGTCAGGTGTAATTGGCAGATACATCTGTGTGTCATCTGCATAACAATTATATAAAATATTATATTTCTCCAGAATGGAGCCCAGGGGAAGCATGTAAAGTGAAAACACACTTCCACACTTCCATACTTCAATACAACATTTCTAATACATTTCAAACATAGTTATCAAAGCAAAACACTTTCTCCTCGACTATTTGGTTTTGCCAGAATTAGAAGATCAGTCGCGATTCACGTTGCGTCATCTCCTCTTCCTCCTCCGCACTGAGCTCATTGCTTCTCAACCTATAATAGGAAAATTCCAAATAAATGGAAAATCACTTCCCACTATATAGAACACTACCACCATTGCTAAAGAAATATTGAAATTAAAATAGTCTAATTTAACTGATGAATAGTATGATGTAGTATCCACAGAACAGCATTTCTTGGCACTGAAACAGCAGCAGTAGAACCATAAATTGCCCAAATCAAGGATAGATGTGGAACCAAAACTAAAACAACCCTCAAGCACAAGCGCTACATACAATCACAGAGGAAACACTGGGAATAGGTAAAAATGTGTTAAGCTAATATATGGCTCATCATGCAATACTTACCATACTGATTTCACCAGAGTATTGTGCTCTAAGGCTTGAATCAGACATTCCACCCCTGTTCTGGTTATGCAGTTCTTTGTTAACCTTTTGGAGGAAATAAGAGGTGGATAGACGGTGTGGCATTGCAATGACATCTACAGTAAACGGACTCAGATAAATCATGTATCCTTAACACAAGTACAAGTTATTGTGAATATCTACTCCAACACTTACCAAAGCTCTTCCAGCGTGGTACTGTTCTTGATAATGTTGGCGAGGGCACAAGCTCCTGCACTCCCTACACCATTGTCCACCAGGCTGCCATTAGATAACATATCAGAATCAGATTCACTTAAATTGTCAAGTATATAACATCTGCAAGAAGTGGTTTTGCTGACATTGGTGCAGAGACACCAGTTTGACGACTTACCGAAACATTGTCAATCGACATATACATATAATTGTGGTCATTATGTGACCTCAGAAATATAAGTACATCATTTATCCTTTTAATACTTTCAATGTTACAAACACAATTTCCATAATTCCATGCCCCAAGTCTGCCCCATACAGTATGTACCACATTTTTACATAAATATTACCTAAGCCACACCAGAGTTTTGCTACCCTCTAGGGCACCGGCAAGGGCCTCTGCACCTGCATCACCAATCTTATTACCCCAAAGCCTGACAACAAAAATAAAGTTTAGCACTAGGAAATATACAATCAATGGGATGGGTGGGATTTCACAAGCAGACAAAGTTACCTTACCCTAAGTACTTCAGTGACTGATTGGATTTCAGTCCATTTGCCAGTTGCTTTGCCCCCTCTGCTGTTATATTATTATTGCCTAGCCTGAAACAACATATTGGAGGGGCTCATTTGCATTTTACAGTACACAGAACTCATGCTGAATTATTATAGTTCTATATTGGTGCTACATCTAATGCGTGCTGAAAACATTTGCTGACCTTAGGGCAAGGAAATTCTGCTTGGTCTTCAAAAGATGAGAAAAGTGCTGCATGCAAGCATCGGTTAGCTTGTTATTGAAGAGCCTGGAGAGAAACAAAATGATTATGCAAGGTAATTCACAAAATGTCATTTGTAACTTCCTGATGATGATATTTATTCAAATACTCACGCAATCTTCTGGAAGCTCTCACATTGGATACCCTTAGCAATCAGTTTGCAGATCCCCTCATCTGATATATTATTATTTCTGAGGCTGATGGAGGAAAAACATGAATGGAGGCTTGAACATATCCTGTATTTTCCTGCTATTGTGGAAACCTTGTTAACTAGATATGAATAGATGGATGAATTAATGAAGGAAGAGCAGTACAAAGCTTCTCATACTCACTACAGGGAATTACAAATATGCATGCAGGGAAGAAGCTGCTCCACCCCGACATCACCTATGGAGTTGTAGTCCAGCTGGAGGCCTATAGGGCTCTTTAGATGCTGGAGTACATAGGCTAGTGCAGTGCACTCCACAGGGCCGATGTTGCAGTAGGTCAGTTTCAAGTGCTCCACCTCCAGTTTAGTCATGGCATCTTTAGCAATCCTGCTCTCCTGCATCTCATAGATACATTTGATGAGCCAGACAAAGCCTGGCATAGCATGCATGCTCTTCTTCTCCCCCTCCACTGGCTGAGGGATAGACTTAAAGTGCCTCTGCATGCCTTTGGACAGGCACCTCACCACCTGTCTGACCTTCCTATCCATGGTGGGACTGGGGCAGCAGTGGAGCAAAAGGCTTCGATGCCGCTGGGATAGGAGTCCAGACACAAAAGTGGCCATGATTTGTAGATTGGATGTTTCAGCTGCCATGGCTTCACCATCTGAAACCCCTTGTTGGACAGTGGAGGGCAAGCAGGACCTAAAACATGTGCCGCTCAGGCCTGTGGCTGTCTGCCTCATGTCCTGCAGCTGAAAGAGCTTAGGGATGGTCGAACGGTCCATGTCGTTGGTCAAAACAATGTACAGAGCAGCAAAGAAGCATTGCATGGTCACATGTAGGAATTCATACTGTTTACAGCAGGTTGAGGAGATAGCTTTGCTGTGTATGAGAAAGCCCATGCAGATATCCTCTTCAGTTGCACCACATGTCTGCAGGTCTGTTCCTGAAAAGATGTAACAGGAAGTTCCTATTCCTTCAAAGGCAAGCTGTCCCAAATGCAACGCTGTGTTTAGGTGCCCCTGCACCCAACCTATCCCCTGGGTGTTCTTCTGAGGGTTTTGGTGCTGGAAAAAGTGCTGTAAGATCATTAAGTAAACGTCTGTGATGGTTTGTGGGCTGCCCTCTCCACAACCAAGCAGCTCCTTATGGCACTGTGAGACAATCCAGCAGAGGACTGGAGTATGACACAGACCCAGTAAAGCTGTATTGGTCTTTAGGGATGCTAAAACCATGGCAGCCACAGTGGGGTCACTGTGATGTTTCCTCACAAAACAGTCAATCCCACCTGGGGAGAATCCTTTCAGGAGAACCTCTTTGCGAAGGTGCACCCTCAGTGCAGGGCCCACCGCCTCTGGGCGACTAGTTACCACTTTCCGCACCCCCTTCATTAAGGAACCCTGAAGTAAGTTGAACAATAGTATAGGCACAGGTGCTTGCTGGGTGGGGCAGCAGTGCCTGTGCTCATCTGAAAAGCTCTGATTGAGCTCATCCAGGCCATCGAAAGTAAAGAGGATGAGGTGTGGGTGGTCCAGGATGAACTGGAAAAGCTGGTCCTGCTCTCTGTCTGGCCAGCAGCAGTGCTGAAACAGCAACTCTTGGATAGACAGTTCCCTGTTCTCTGAGTTCAGTCTGCGACAGCTGAATGGGAAGAGGAGGAGGAAGTCCTGGAGGGCTTCCCCCCGTGCCCACAGCAAGTGCAGCCTTTGGAGTAGGGTGCTCTTCCCACAGCCTGCCTCCCCAGACACCAGCACTGTGTCAGCCTCCTCATTTAACGTACCTACCATGCCAACTATGTCCTCCAGGCCCAAAGGGCCGTGGACATCAGCACAGTCCTGAGCTAGTTCCAGCTGGCTCTCAGTGTAGATGTCATCCAGAGACATGTTGCCAGTCCCTCCATAAGTGCTGAGAAAACAGGACTGGGCAGACACAGAGCTGCTGAGCTTCTTTTGATACTTCAAGCACTCTGTGATAGACAGTGTACAAATGAGAGAAACTACAGTGAACAATGGACATAGTAGAACTGCAAAATTATCACTTTAAAATATAATATAGCATGCATATAGTTTATAGTTATATTCTGTTGTCCTTTATATGGTGAGCTGAGAAGAGTGCTTTATAGTAACATTTCTTCCATTTCTGCTTTTTTCTCTTACTTAGATTATTATGGAAGACTTCAAATATGCAACAGAAATGCTACAGGAAAATACTGCACATAACTATAAAGCTTTAGCTTTCAGCATGATTAGGATAATGAAATACCTGGAGGAGGAGTCAATTTCTCTTGGTTCAATGGGGATCCATGCGCCTTTTGCTGAATGTACTGCAGTAGGGCCTTTGCTGCAGACTCACCTTTTGATCTGACATGGTCAAGCAAATGCCTTGCCTGTTTGACATATGAATGGCATCAGCTCAGTTATTTCTTCAACATATCACACCCCCCTACTTAAAGCGAACAATGGACTAAATGCATTTCATGACATCATCAAATACAATTATCTTTACATTTTAGACGTTTAGTAGATGCTCTTCCAGATTGACCAACTAAACATAAAACTAGAAAAAGCTTAAATTAATGTATGAACGTTACAAGCAGTCAATAATATGGAGTACAAGGAACAAAGTAACAATGTCAAGACTGTAGAATACGTTTCTACTGTCCTTTGCCACATATGGTATTCATGCAGCATTAGGAATAAGGCAGGCACAACAATAAAAGTCAAGCAATTTATAAATTGATCTAAATTATTTGAAGGCTTGAAACCAAACAAACAAAATCCCCCAATTGCAAATAACTGAAATGCATTAATTTGTTATGGGAAGTTGTCCAGTTCATATTTAGATGGTGTGTATACGGTTTGTGGTGTTTACCTGCTGAGAGGGCGTGTATAGAGGTAGCTGCACTTCATCGCAATCCGCTGAGGTGAAGCTTCCTGATTCAACCAGCGCCTCTAGAGCGCCATCAACGCAGCCCCGTAGCCTGCTGACCAGACCCGGTCTTTCAGTCAGAAGGGTCTGGGTAGCTGTGCCATGTGATTCCTCTGTTTCCTCTAGATTTGAACAACACCCTCCAAAGGAGAGGCCAGCTCTCTGCGCCTCAGGTAGGACCCGGTTAAGAGCAGCTAGGAGGATCCCACAGGCATCCGCACCTTTAGTGTCTACCAGGTCGAGCAAGTGCCGGGCATTGGTACACAGAGCCCTGCCTGGTACCTGTATGTTCTGGTAGTCCTCCCAGACAAGCGCTCCATGGGCCAGCAACATGTCCAGCACCCTTTCCAGACCTTCAGCTGACCCGCTGCTGCACAGGGCGCGCAGTATCCCCGTTCGCTGTCTCAGTACCAGCTCCTGGGCAAACATGCTTCCTGACTGCCAGCTCCCATCCTCAGGGGCTTCCAGCATGTACGGCTTCCAGCATCACCGCTCCTGGCGACGAGCACCTACATGTCATCATGTTTCTGCTACCCAGACTTTCATTCTCATTCGGTCGCGTTTCGTCAGTCACAACCGTACATCATGACCAACACCAAACCTGCTTTGTTTCAAGCAGCAATGAGCTACTAACATACACAATCTAAAGGTTGTTGACTTTAACTGCAAAGGCATATGACACACAGTAAGGCCATGGTAAGATTATCACTCACGTCAGAGGCTCCTCAAAGTTTTCTTCATCTCTCTCGTCACTTGGGCAGAGACACTACAATTCAGTAAATGTTGGGCTTCTCTTCCTCATTCCACATTGTTGTTTTTTTACTGAAGTGAAACTGGTTCTGCTACCAAGTCCCACCTAGAAAGTTTCCGCAAAACTCACACACCAACCAGACTGAGCTGCAACACAAGTAATAGATAGTACGTGTACGTCACACTGCAAAACAGTTAATTCACTTCCCTGCATTGACTTATTTCCAAGATAGAACAAAAACAACATTTCATGATGCGGTTGGTAGTTCTTCAAAACATGTTAAATATAGTTCTCTACATGCCACTGCCCATTGTTCACCGCACTGCCATGCCATTTCCACATCCTCTTGCCAGAGGGGTTGTGAGTGATTGCACTGCATCAAAACTATAACTATAAAAGAGGAACTGTACTTTAAAAAAGGAGAAGCAGTTTAACCAGTAATCAGAATCGCCCAAAGGAGTCAATGGGTCCTTACTGGTTGCAGTGCTGCCATGAAACCACTTGATGGGACTATTGCGTAAATCAACCACTGTTGTTTGTTGACTAGGCTGAAACCAGCTTTTCAGTTCATCTCCTTTTGACACACTTCT
>OMOT01089088.1:0-10385 GCA_900312575.1 Acanthochaenus luetkenii | reverse complement strand
AGGTCAACCAGTGAGAAAGTCTGCGAGCAGATAGAGATGGACAATTTGCAGTAGCATACAGAGTACAGTGATGTACACGATAGCCGCATCCAGTAATATGCAAGGCACAGTGGTATACAGTATCCAACTTCTTTAGATACTGGTCAGGGGCATTCATAAAGAGCAAATCTCCATAGTCCAACAGAGGTAAAAAAGTAGCAGAAATCAAATGTTTCCTAACCTGGGTAGAAAAACAGGATTTTTCTAGGCTTTAAGACTGAAAGGGGGAGTACCGGCACAATGAACAATCATCTGCGGTGAAAACACGCGACCGCAGATTTGGAAACAAGATGCCGTGGTGGGTAACGCTTCTTCTACTCCACAGAGAGCCGTGAAAAGCACATACATCTTTGTCACAAAAAACATTCATATACATACAGCAATGCTAATATTTTGTTAAATATCCCTTGGCCATTTTCACCTCAATTAGGCGCTTTTGGTAGCCATCCACAAGCTTGTGGCAAGCTTCTAGTTGAATCTTTGACCACTCCTGACAGAATTGATGCAGTTCAATCCACGTGTTCTCGATGGGGTTTAGGTCAGGACTTTGGGAAGGCCTTAATTCTAGCCTGATCTAGCCATTCCTTTACCACTTTTGATGTTTGTTTGGGGTCATTGTCCTGTTGGAATGAATACCCACCTGCGTCAAGACCCAACCTTCTGGCTGAATTTCGAGGTACCGTATTGGTCAGAATATAAGACGACCCTGAATATAACACAAGCCCTCTTTCTCATGACTCGTTTTTGGAAAAATACTTTTTGGACCAAATATTGTTTGTATAAAGAAAATAATTGTATTTGAAAATACCGTAATGATAATAAAAATACAAACACGTTGAATAAAACAATAGTATGCTGTTTTTAACATCTTTTGGTAAATGATTTATGAAAAAATGTTGAATAAAAACATTGAATAAAATATGTATGTTGAGCTCTTTGGCGATTTACAAGGCTTTGAGCTGAATGACAGTTCTGATAATGGGCATACCGTCATTACGTTAGGGGTGGGCGATATGACGATATTAGATCGTGAACGATTAAAATGTCTACGATCTGCCTTTCCAGAGAGATCAAGAGTATCGGGCTAAGTGAAAGTGAAACTGCACATTCTATCAGTCAGTTACACTGACAGCGCTCATACACGGCCTCCAACTTAGTTTTCTCAGCCAAACATAAATCACAGTATTCGCTAGTCCCTGTTGCCCCTCCCCTTACAGACACACCAATAAACCAATAATAGCGAACAGTACGTAGCAGCTTGGATTTATTTTCCGCCCCCTTTTTTATTCGACAACATACAGAGGACGTCTGCGATATGGAAGTGGTTTGGATTTTCCAAAACCGACACGGTGCTAAAACACCGGTATTTGCAAAGTTTGCAAAGAAAATGTTCGCACATCAGATGGCAACATGACAAAGAGCACGCGGAAAGCCAAACAATCAGGGGATCTCATGTGAGCCTCAGGCACAGCCACGCAGCTAGAGGTTCGCGGCACAAAGCCAAAACAAACAACCTGATGAGGCATATGAGAAGTCCGGTAAGCGTTGTAAAGAGGTAACATTTACCTGGCCAAAGACATTATTACATTGAAAACAGTGGAAAATGACGGGTTCAAACGACTGCTCAAAACAGTTGATCCACATTACGAGTTACCTAGCCGCAAATATTGTTCCAACACCGCTATTTCACGGCTGTACTCCACGACAAGATTGAACACAACATTTTAAAGCTACAAGTGATTTATGATCTAGCATCACTATTTGAGTTTGACCATTCATTTCATTCACGACTGGAAGCTGTGCAGCGCTTGTCACCACACAGGGGACCTCACAGCACAAGGCCTGAGGGAAGCGCTTGAATGTGGGACTAAAGAGGAGAACAACATGCTGTTATATTAATTAAGTAACTACAAATTTAAGATGATGCAATTAGTCTATAATATAGTTTAAATGTTATTATATTATATATATATATATATTTATAGTATCGTAAACTAATCAGACTGTTTTAATACAATAGTACCATTTATATATACCAGTTATGATTTAAAATGTACAATGTGATTTAGGTTAAATGTTGATTTCTAAATCTTATTATTCTTTGTATTAGAAAAAAGTATCAGTGTTGATCGCACAACATCTCTCTGCAAGAAAGTAGTCGGTACATTCTCCTAGTTTGAAACTGGCTTTGAGGTCTTGTTATTCTTGTTATAAAAAACAGAAGGTAAAGAGACTGGTTTTGCTAAGGATCTGTGTCTAATAAGCTACCTGACTATTACAATTCCTACCACTGTAAAAACAATCAGAATGTTATTTAGCAAGAATGCACTTTACTTTACGTTGTTGTTTACCTTTTGAAACCAATGTTTGTTTTGGAATTGTTGAATGTTAATACATTGCAGAATTGCACTTGATTCAAATCTGGTACTTTGGCCAAAATGGTGTCTATTATTCTTTTAGGCTTTGTTTCCTTCAAGGGCAATGTTTTCTTAAATAGGGATATTCGTTTGATTGCGCTGTTCATTAACTTACAAACCTAAAAACCAACATGAAAAAGAATCGTGATAATATCGTGGATCGTGATCATGTCTGAAAAAATCTGTGGTATAATATTTTTGCCATATCGCCCACCCCTATGTTACGTTAGTCATGTATTCACACACCCTCCTGTCAATCTGCTGGAAGCGGCCGCTTTGCGGATCACGGCAAGCTTTTCTCCGACTGTTGTCTTTTTGGGCATGCCATCTTCTAACATTACATTCTGTAACATCATATTTCTTGGCTGCTCAACAGTGGTTTGATGACTCTGCTTCGTTAATCGCATTATCTTAAAATTGGCATAGTAACTACTCTGTTAACTTGCCCGACTTTTGAGCCACTTTGTTCGAGCTAGTCGCCTCTCTCCTCTCTCTGTGTTCCATCTTTTAATTCCTCTTTTTGGTGGTTCTTGGTTGACTCTACCATCCTGACCTATTTTCCCTCGGCAGCAGCTGATAACTTGTGTTTTCTTCCTGATCATGGCAGTGACACAGCTATGCCATATACTTTATACTTACAAACAATTGTTTGCACAGTTGATCTTGGGACCTGTAGCTGCTTTTAAATGGCTCCAAGTTTCTTCAAACTTGTTCCATGTCAATGATCCGCTTTTTCAGATCCATGCTGAGCGCTTTAGACTTTCCCATTGTACTGTTTGTGGATGAGTCTAATTAGAGTATCAAACGAGCCCCATTTAAATGGGCTCAGAGAAGTGACCAGCTGTAGTCTATCATAATCACTCACAAGAAGTTAAGAGGCCACAACGCTAATTTGATTTCCACAACATCAAAATAGATACTTCAAGTTGCTGTATGTATATTTTTGACACAGCAAATTCTGTCATATTTCTAGAAAACGTATAATACATTGTGGCAGACGGAGAGATGTTAGGAGAGGAGTGGTAAAGGAGGGGCGGTACGTGCCGGTCCCCACGTGGACACTAGAGACCAGAGACGGCCGTCCGCCCCAATCACTGACTGATGGGGTCCAGCTGAGCAGATCGGGGAGATCAGGCAGGGCCAATCAGGGGGGAGAGCGGGCCCCTTTAAAAAGGCGGAAGTAGAGGTGCTTAGGTGTGTCACCCATGGAAGGGGTTGGAGGGGAGATACAACAGAGAGAGTGAGAAAACGGTGTGCGAGACTTTAAACTTTGTTATTTTACGGCCCGGTGGACACTCAAAGGAGACCTGGGTGCCACAACATTTATATAACAACCAAAATGCACAAATGTTATTTTGACAAATATGTGTGTTCCAATCATTCCATCACAGAAAAATAAGAGTTGTATTGGAAACTCAAGACTGCCATGATATACATGTTAACTTTTGACCACAACTGTATGATATATTTACTGTACTTAAGTTTGTTTTTAAAAACAAATAGGGCTTTTTAGCAGATTGAGAACCAATTGGGAGATATACAACATGGTAAATTGATTAAGGCCATCACCTCTGGCAGAAAACATCTGCCGTGCGAAGGGTAATGCGTTGTAAACTATTTGTGTGCTCCTTTCAGCAAAAATGCCATTAAGCCCTCGAGCTCAAGGTAGAGGTCTTCCACATCACGCCACATCTGAGGGTGCTTCACAAAAGGTTCCTTTCACTGCTGATGAAGGACAACATCCTTAGAATTCACTCCACAACAGCCACTGCACAGCCACAATGCCTCGCAAGCAAGTGCTTGTAGCAACAACAAAAAACATAGGTCTGAGCATAGAGACGCACGATTACGAAAGAACATTTCTCAAATAAAAAGCTTGTCTCAGTCTGTTCAGGAAAGGTCCATTACAGATCATAAGATTGTCAGGCCCACCTGGAAAATGGGGAACTGTAGTACAGAGTACATTACATTACAGCTGAATGTCTAACAAGGACCCATCTTTCCAGTGACAGCTTCTTTTTCTTGTCGCTTCCAGTAGAATGTTGTGCACTGCATCAAACATGGGTTGCCACACTTCAAACGGGTTTACAATTATTTGATGCTGACAGCAAATGCCATGAAAAACTGCTAGCTAAATATAAAAACCATACGCTTCATGGACACAAGCTCCAAATAAAAGTGCACCCAACAACAACGCCCGTGTTCGCGTGGGTTTCCTCCCACAGTCCAAAGAGTCAGGTGAACAGAAGACTCTAAATTGCCCATAGATGTGTTTGTGTGCAGTATGGTATATTATGTGTATGACATTGTATATGTAGTATGCATGACGACGTAGTATGTATATATAATGTAATGTAAAGCCCTTAAGAGACATGCTTGTATAAAGGGGCTATATAAATATACATGATTGATTGATTGAACACAACATCATGACAACACAATATAGAAAACATTGAATAGAACAAAAGAATAACCAATCCATTACATCAAGCAGCACTGACTCATTTGAAGTCATGGGGGTGTTGATCATAAGGAGCAGGGTTCTCTGCAGAATAATCTCAAAATACAGCACATAAAACATCAACAAACACAGCAAGAGACCAAGGGCTCATTTAACCAAATGTAAATCAATTAGGCTAGATCATGAGAGCTGGTATGTCACACTGCCACTTTGTTTGCTCCCTGTCCAGTGTCTACTCTGGAAGATAGGCTGTGCTGGGAAGGCTGCCAAGTACATACAAACCATGAATGGGCAAACACATATCCCCAAGCCATGTTACGCAGCTGACTGCAGAAGCAGCCTTGAGCAATCAGTTCTATTTAATCACATTTGCCACACCTAGTTTGACGTAAACTATTATTCCTAATCCAATTATACGAGTTAACTGATTTTCTTTTTTCCCGTGTCAGTTTCCACCAAGTATGTGCCTTAAGCCAACAGTTGCCATATACAGTAGGGGAATATAGAAATTCTACCTCTCATTGAGAAAATCTTGTTCTGATTAGGGTTAGACTACTATATCGGTTTGTTAATATATCAGGCTGGTGTTGGGCTTTTATTAGATATCGGATATCAATGTCATCCACTGCCGATATGATGGCGGTTCCTGCCTGACCATGAACCTACAACGAAATTAGATTTTCTTTGCACATTTTATGTTATCATTTAATTGTTCAATTATGTTTTTTTGTAAAATAATGCCTTGTTTAAAAAGGCAGGAATGTATCCCAGAGGTTCCCCTGCCATTACCTATCACCACTGGCTTAAAGAGCAGCTAAACCTAAAAGAATGTCATTAGTCTGGGATTCAATGGAGAGTCTCATGATGGTCTAAATGCAGTTACAGAGGCTTTTCAACTCTGACAAGAATAAAAATCAGGGGGAAACAAAACATACTTGTATTTTTGGGGCATAACAATTGTTAATTTAACGATAGAAAATATTTGCACAAAATGTTGGCTATATTCCAACGAATATTGATATTTTTGTCAGTCAGTCAATCAATCAATCTTTATTTATATAGCCCTTTTATACAAGCATGTCTCAAATTGCATGCATCATATACATAATACATCCATATACCACACTACACACAAACACATCTATTTGCATGTCTTTGACTGTGGGAGGAAACCGGAGCACCCGCAGGAAACCCACGCGAACACGGGGAGAACATGCAAACTCCATACAGAAAGGGCCAGGCAAGATTAGAACCCATGTCTGTCGGGCTTAAGGGGTTCCGCCCGATGCATGCTGGGATAGGCTCCAGCCCCCCGTGACACTGAATAGGAGGAGTAAGCGGGTATAGACAATGGATGAATGGAATAATTATAGATTCATAAAAAAAATATAAAATAAAACGTATCCCCTAGAGCAAAATCACCACAATATTGCTTTTTCACAACATGGGATTTGTCTGCTTAACTGTTCATCCATCAAGTTCACTGGATTTCTCTTGAGGTATTCCTACAAATTGTTTACTTAGCATATGAGCGTGACAATGGGTGAGTGGTTTAGACTATTAGGGTGAGTGCAGCTGGGGCTTGGGTGTGGAACTTGAGGTCTCTGAAACCAAGAGACTCTGAAACAACCTCGGAGGCAGCCGTCCATGTGCCAAATCTGTTAGTGAAATTGCTTTTGACAGTGGTGCCTTCATTGTCCAGCAAGGTGGGTATCCATTACATTACATTATGACATTTAGCAGACACTTTTACGGAGGAGACGCACGCAAACACGGGGAGAACATGCAAACTCCACACAGAAAGAACCGGGGTGGCGATTCGAACCCACAACCTTCTTGCTGTGAGGTGACAGTGCTAAACACTGAGCCACCGTGTTGCCTTTAAGCAACACTGACCACAAGCTTTAGTGGTGTTTATGTGTAGGCAGTGTATTGCAGGATGCAGCACACTTGCTTCGCAGCCTGGTAAAGCCATCAAGGAGAGTATATTCTTTAGTGCACACGTAGGCGTTCCTTTTGTGCGGTAATAAAATTGAGGCAAGCCCAAAAAAGGATGCAAGAGATGGTTATGCAATAAATATATAAAAATGGCTATAATCAGGCTCAGCGCTGTTTAACTACATTTTATGTTCAATCCTAATCTAGGTCTAAATTTGTACGCCTTTAAAAATGGATGGCACTGAATAAGTAGAGACAGCAATGTGCTACGACTTCGTCCCTCAACATTGTACTTAATCCTTGCAATGCAATGTCATATTCCGCTTACAGGTGAAGAGTGCTGTATTGCTGCTGGCTGCATAAATAAAAGGACTTGGATGGAGTGGGGTTGGGGGGGTATTGTTTTGGAGTCCAAATAGATCACTAGGACATGTCAGGAAATCATGTTTTGGACGTAAAGCAAGATATATGCCATCTATAGCTCATCTCTTCTACCATGTAAAACAGACACGTTTCCACAAAAGCTCTAAAGAAAATGGAACCTTGTGCAATCAGTAAATAAAATAAATCACACCTTTCTGCTAAATTAAGAGCCACCCCCCAAAAAAGGCACTATGCCATTCCTATAGGGATTTATAGTCTCTACGGCATCTATTCCTACAATATTCCTAAAATATTGCAAGTGTCTGTGGTACTCAACAGTGAGTTATAGTGACCTTATGGTACTTTCTGGTATTTGTGTGTTTAGCTCATATGGCATCTATTCCTGTACGGACTTAGATTCGCTGTGAAATGTGTATAGTATCCTTCTTAAATGTCCATCTCTGAAAATAACCAATCAGAGTAGCAGCTACCTCTGCAGTTGCATGTTGCAGAAATGTGCCACCTCACGTTTCCACGTAACAATATTTCGACCACGAAAGCCTGTCACTCACCGCTCGAGAGGGCCACCAGACAGAGGAGAGTCCCTCTGCTGCACCGTGCACCTGACATGGTAGAGATCCCAGATCCCAGTTGTTCCACTGACCGCTCTGCAGGTGCCTGTTGACTCAGTCGAGGTTATCCCGTCCTGACTAGTCTTAATGTCGTTGCGAGCAACAAGCCCAACGTTAAGGCACAGCCAGGTTGCGCCTTCAGGTTGGAAAGTTACAGGTATCCGGCTTCACATTGGGCTGCCGGGGAGGGAAAGACGCACAGTGTTCCCGAAACGGAACCAAATCCTCGCGTGAAAGCTAACGTTAAGAAAGGCGCCCACAAAAGAAGAAAAAGCATAAATCAACGGACATCAGCGGAGAAATGACGTGAACACGGGGGTCTGCGTACGAACCCCAAAAGGGCTAGACTCCTCTAAATAAGCAGCTGGGGAGAATGATCAATCAAATCAAATGTGTCTATATGGTTACTCATGCGCCAATTAATGAAACCCCCATTGCGAGTCGTGGAAACGCCGGAGAGAGAGAAGGGCGAAGAGGCACCCGGAGGGTCCGCGCTGGTCTGGTCCAACCGCCAGACTCAACCCCCGCCGCTCTGACACGAGGGCAGGGCTGTATTTCAGGCCGTGACCGGTCAACTTACTCCCGAAAACTAACGCAAAAACGTTTAGGTGTGCCGCAAAAACCCGCGTCGCCCGTATAACGTTACTTCACCACCACGGCGTGTTGCGACAGTCACTCAACCGGGTAACGTGATATGCCCCCAAGCAGGGAGTTGAAGACGACAGACCATGGAAATCCAGAAAAGCTCCAGGTAGCTTTACTTTCTCATCCCATCGGACTTCGTAGTGTTCAGCCACGGAGCAGCAGCATCGTCGGCACTGCGTATGAATTCCAGCAGTCTTACTTCACTGCTCCTCTCTGGTGTCTGTAAAGGACGAGTGAATTAACTTCCGCGGGGTCTCTGCCACTACCGCGTTAGTTCAGTCTTCTAACTCTGCGCCAAACTAGACCTGTTCCCCTAAATGTGCTGCAGAGCCTAGTGTCAAGCCCGATAGAAGCAAACATGTGGACTTCCGGTTCTTCATTTCAAAATAAAACCGATATACCAAAATAAGGAATGTTTTAAGAGGCCATTTGTAGTAAATTAATTGCCGGGGGGGGTTATGTTATCTTTTCAGCAGATATTAATAGCCAAAGAGACCTATGTGCGATGACACGAATGCCAAGACTATTGTTGAGTATTGAGCTTATCCAGTGCTTCACATAAAAACAGAAGAAATAGTACAACATATCGGATGAAAATAAAGAATGAAAGGGGACAAAATAAATAAAATGGAGATTAAAAACACAACAAAAGACAAATTCAAGCAAATCATTATGTTAAAAACGCCCATAAAATGAGTCTTAAGCAGATATGTATTAGATTAAACTGATTGAGCTAGCCTGAGCTCCTCTGGCAGGTTGTTCCATGGTCCCTAGGGGCAAACGCCGGGTCAAATATCCAAATAAATTCTCAAACACCAAACTTAAACCAGCCAACTTGGAAGGATGTCTGCACTCTTATGAAAGTCTATTTTAGCCCATATCACTGGAACAATTGTTCCTATGGGTTATATGGAAGCTCCAGTTCCTGGTGTCAAGTCAGTCAGAACAAGAAATACTCTATTTCATATGTGTGTGTGTGGGGCATGACAATGACTTTTTAGTCAAACAGCCACAGCGATCAGAATCTGAATGGATCAGAATTTCTGAATCAGTAGTGCCTTTCCTAGTGTTACAAATGTTAGGCTTTAGTTTTGAAGGCAAAGCTGGCTATTTTCCGGTAGTATTCAAGCTGGTTCTGCCTTACTTGACGTAGCTCAAAATGGGTATCACAGACCACGATTAATCACGTGACTGGCTTACCTCCTCCTCATCATCATCAGAGAGGACTGCCAGAAAGTATTCTAAGACAGTGATCTTCAACCACTGTGCCGTGAGAGATCGTCAGGTGTGCCGTGAGAAATTATCAAATTTCACTTCATTAGTCTTAGAAAATTATTTTTTAATTAACATTTATTAATTATTATCTGCATATAATATGCCATTGTCGAGTGTCTGTGCTGTAATATAGTGACTGGCGGAGTAATGTAATATTCGTCCGGGTGGCAGCAGGTAGCTAATTGCCTCATTCCTTCTTAGAGACAAGATAATTAATGACGCATGCGACAGGTTGTGGTAATGGAGAAGTTTTTAAAAAGGAAAAAGGCAAACTCCGAACTGGGCCCTGGACAAGATTCTGACCCAGGTGAAGGCCCTAGTATGAGTGGTGGTAAAAAGAAAGCAAAGACGGTGAGCTCGAGGCAATACAGCGAAAGCTATCTTTCGTTCGGATTTACTTTCACCGGGGATGAGACGACACCGACTCCATTATGCTTGGTGTGTGGCAAGAAGCTGTCCGACAGCGCCATGGTGCCAAGCAAGCTTAAACGCCATCTCCAAACGAAACACCCGTCGCTCAAAACAAGCCGATGGACTATTTTGAGGCACGATCTTTGAAAAGTCGTATATTTGCATCTTTGTGTGAGGAAATGGGAGCGGAGCATAAAGCCTTGC
>OMOT01089087.1:5361-16973 GCA_900312575.1 Acanthochaenus luetkenii | reverse complement strand
GGTTTCTGACGAATCCGTCTGTACCACCAGGGGTTTGGTAAAGTCAGGGTTCACCAGCACCGGACCCGAGCACAGGGCCTCCTTCAACCCTTGGAAAGCCTTCTCTGTTTCTTCGGTCCACTGTGACCTGTCTGGCAGCCGGTTCCGAGTTAGGTTGGTGAGTGGGGCTGCCAGAGAGGAGAAATGGGGGACAAAACGGCGGGAGCCCTATGAAGGTGCGTACCTGTTTCTTGGTTTCGGGCCGGGGCCATTCCCGTATCGCCTCAACCTTGCCGACTTGGGGTTTGACACATCCTCTGCCGATGGTGTATCCCAGGTAGTCGGCCTTCCGGAAGCCAAGACAACACTTCTTCTGGTCGGCCGTCAGCCCCGCCGCCCGGAGGGCTCCCAGCACTAACACCCGGTCCCCTGGTGCGAACTCTCGGGGCTGTCGATTATAGACCCGCTCCTGTGCAGCTTGGGCGGTCGCCATGTGTTCTAACATGATTGGCCACAGGGCCCTGCTTTTTTGGAGCTCCTCTACGTGTTCCACCACGATTCTGAGAGGGGAGGGTTGTTGTTTCCAGGCCTCCTTTGCCAGGTCCAGCAGCCCTCAGGGTCTTCTCCCGTAGAGGAGTTTGAATGACAAGAAACTGGTAGCAGCTGATCCCAGTTTTTCCCCTCCACCTCTATTACTTTTAAACATCTGCTTTAAGGTTTGGTTAAACCGTTCAACCAAATAGTCCATCTGTGGATGGTAAACTAACGTCCTAATGGACGTAATGTTCATCATCTTGTATATGTCCTGTAATATGTGGGACATAAAGGGGGTCCCTTGATCGGTGAGTATCTCCTTGGGGATTCCCACCCGTGAACACATTATTACCAATTATCTGGCGATCCCCTTGGTGGCCATGGTGTGCAGCGGGACCGCCTCTGGATATCGGATGGCGTAGTCCACTATGACCAGTATGTAGTGGTGTCCCCAGGCACTCTTCGGCAGTGGCCCCACCAGGTCCATCCCAATCCTGATGAAAGGGACTGAAATTATGGGTAAGAGGCTTAGGGGGTTCCAGAGGTGTGGTCGGGGCGCCACCTGCTGACACTCGGGGGTCCACATCCTGAAACCGACAGAGGTGGGATGCCCTCTGGCGCTGTAGAGACGGCGCAGGGATCCCTCCAGCTGGCCACTGCCCTCTAGTAGCCAGCCGCACCCATAGCCTATGGAAGAGGGGAGATCCGGTACGACCCCCGCTGGTCCAGAATACCTCCCCCTTGTGGTTTTCAGGTCCAGGTTGGTGATGGGATACTCTTGCATCTCCCCATGAATGCACCGAACCCCTACGGCGCCCTCCAGGTACGGTAGCTGGGCGAACTCTTGTCTCACCAGGGTCACCTTGCTGCCTGAGTCGAGCAGGGCCGTGGTGTCTCTCCCGTTGGCGTTGACCGGCGTGGTGTGGTCGGCTTCCCCATCTTCCCCGGGGTTATGCAGAAGATCGTCTCGGCTCGCGGTTGGGAGGGTGGACCGGCTCCTCCGGCCAGGGTCCCCCTTTGGGTTGGGAAGCCCCCTATGCATTGGGAAGTCGCCCACTGTGCAGCACTCCTTGGGCGGCCTGATATCCCTCGACAATCTCCACCAGCTGGTCTGCGCTCTGCGGGTTGCTCTGACACGCCAACTTTTGCCTCATAGGGGAGAGCACTTATGAATCTGTCCACGATTAGCCGCTCTATGGGCCCCAGAGCCTTTGGCTCTGAAACCAGCCAGGCATTTGTTAGTCTTAGGAGCTCATGCATTTTTTACGTGGCCAGATCCGCATCATTGAAAGAAGGACGGGGCAAATTGTGAGTAGCTCCTATGGGGAGTAGCCTTGGTTTGGAGCAGAGAAACATGACTGAAATAATATTGAATCTATTGCCCTACATGCACTTGGAACAATCAGAAGGGGCCGGTGAAATGTATTTTGATATTTATAATGCTTATCGCTTAACATGTAACGTTAGCACTGTAACGTTAAGCCTAGGTTATGAGACCACAAGTAAATACTGTATAGGCCTAGTTTTTTCCTCATGAATTAATTGATGTGGAACACTTTCAGTGCACTGGTGTGAATATGTAAGTTACGTCTATTTGCTGGCAACTTTCCCGCTTTTGCGCTATTAAGTGAATAAGATTTATATGGCTGCGAATGATGTTTATGGAAATGTGATTGCTTTGTGAAACTTGATTAGTTGTGGCTGAAATAGAATAACTGTTTCAAATGTAAAAATGCACTAATAACCTATCATTTTAATGTAATTGTCAAATTCAATTTATGCATGTTATGCCTACATTACATAAATGAAATATAGTGTCAGACAATGATATGCAAACTGAAAAATAAATGGGTTCTGTTAAATATATACTGTTTGTTTTTATTTCTGAAATGTATTAGAAGTGTGGAAATAGACTAGTATGTTTCATAAAAAATAACCAAAAATGATTGATGAATCCCAGGGGACTAGGCTCTATGCCTGCTGTGTGAAAAATGATCATCTGACGTGCTGGATTCAAAGCAGCCCCAC
The DNA here is from genome assembly GCA_900312575.1 of Acanthochaenus luetkenii. Classification (NCBI taxonomy): domain Eukaryota; kingdom Metazoa; phylum Chordata; class Actinopteri; order Beryciformes; family Stephanoberycidae; genus Acanthochaenus; species Acanthochaenus luetkenii. Next base: position 14,432 of record OMOT01089087.1, on the reverse strand, counting down.
CTAGCGGAAAAGTCACGACACGCCACTGCCTCAACTGTATCCCCTAAAATTATATTTTTCATTTTAAATACATGAGTAGGCTACTTGTGGATCTTGATAGGTCCTATCTATATTATGTTGGCCCATATGATTTTTGTTATGGATATTCACATGTTTATTTCCAAATGTAGATGTGTCTATTCTATTCCACTATGGCTCTATATCCACGCGACTGAGTGTAGTGCATTTATTTATTTTGTCGCGATGCCTCGTAGAATCCTGAATATAAATTAAACGTAATTGTTAATGACACAAATATTTTCATATGTATTATTATTATAAGTATTTAAATCCGAGGATGTCTGTAGAATTGATGTGAACACATGATTTCTCACTAATTCAGCACTTAAGAAAACGCTGGGAGCCGCATCAAAACTGTTTTGACGCGCCACTTAATGCCTCTAGTTTTCCGGCGGCCATTGAGAACAATAGGTGCGTTTGTTGACGCTAACTTCTGATGCTTTCTATCTGTCCAGGGCTTCAGTCTCCTGTCTCCTCCATCTATACTATGTGGTGAGCCCCCCACTTCAGTTTAAGAAAAACCTACTTGGTCAACCATTGGTCGGCTAAGGGCTTTGCTTGACAAATCTTGGTCAGCCAGGAAATATCTTAGTCGTGGACACCCCTACAGCAACAGTTGATGCTGCACACCTTGATAGGTGCCAGGGGACTGTACAGCATCTGTACTTGTCTGTGTATCTGATCGCCTACAAACCAGTACTGAGGCAGTCCTTTTTCTGTTTTGATTGACGTCCTCACATAGAGAGCAACGTAGAATTGATACATTTTCACTGCAAATCTTGTTTGTCTACAGCCATTATGCTATGCTATCAAAATTAATTTGTGAATGATATATTGAGGTAGATATTCTACACATAGAGGCTTAAACATTAGCCCACCATAGCCAATTCTAGTTAGAATTTAGGCCCTGCACCTCATAACATTTGTAAACTAACCACAGCTAGCCAGAAAACTGCACAGCTACAGACATCTTTTGAACTCTCAGATGTACCAGCATGTGCAAACTAGAGGGATGGACAAATTTTTATGAATACTGATTCTTTTGTAAATAGTAATATGCTATTGTGTCGGACTTTATCATTGCCTTTGGGTTTTTTACATGTTGAAGTGCATTTCTAATGAAAGCAACATAACAGAGCAGACATCACATAGAAATGTTATTGCATAAACAAAATAAATTACAATAGAAGTACCAACCACATTAAACAACAAGATCCTGAGGATTATCTTGAATCATATCCATCATATCAGAGGAGGACTGACTGATCTGATTCAATATTGGCAAATAAATATATAAATCTAACCCTAATTCTAAACTATGTTAAACATAGTGCTGCACAACTCAACATGTCGAGCCATTTACCTTAAATTACAGTGGACAGGAAATAATACAATAAAAAAACAGCAGTGTAATGACACTCATGTTGTCAAGCTCTTTCAAGTGCGTCAGGAGCATTACCTGGATCTGTCAGAGCTTGCCTGAGCCAGCATAATTTACCTGCATGTACTACATACAAAACACTGTGTGTGCAGCAGCTGTGAACTGTATGTTCCTCAGACCCAGGGGTCACCAAAACAGCCTTTACCTGTGAAAGACTACGTAATCCTCATGCCTGAAAACCCCATCCTCAACATAATCTGATTTGCCAAAAAAACATTGATTAGATCGGCATGAGTTGTTTTCTCTGAGGTTAGAGTTACTTACTGCTTTCCACCTAAATAAGAGACACTTCATAATTCATTGTATCGCTGTACAGAATATCAATCATGTAGACGTGACTGATCTGACAGCAAAAGGACTGATGACGATCAGCATGAGTAGCATGGAGAATTTACAGTATTCTAAAAAAGTGTCTGCTAAATGCCGTAATAGCTATTAAGAAGCATTGTTAATACCTCATTTTCTGTAGTGGATGTGTTTTTGTCTGGGGGAATATATTTTGCTTATAGGGACATTAGTAATCTATTACCTTTATCGACTTCTATCAGCAGCCAGCAGGAATTAAAACATCGATAGAGCTTATCTCCTCCTACACAGGTAGCCTTGCTGTCGGTCATAACGAATCCAAGCAACCAAAAACAAGCAACACTTTTGATAAAACACTGCACGAGGAAACAGCTACGGACTAGGGGGGAAAATCAAGATGACGAATTGAATTGCGTGGCACACTCGGGGGTGAAAGGAGTGTCCACAGGGCCGGCAATAAAAACGATACTGACCACACAGCGAATCACCCGAAACAGCTCTGTATTTACTGCTTCGGGGAGGGAATGGGTTAGTCTCTGATACTTTATGTCAATTGTGGGGTGGTCGTGGTTCAGTCCAGGGGTCAAGGCAGGAGAAGGGTTGTCTGACAGGCGATGGTCAAGCACAAGGAGAGATCTCAGACGGTCAGGGATATAGCACACAGCAGGGTCCTCGGTCCGGTCGGTCATACGCTCTCTTATCGCTACTAGCTCGCTCTTACAGTCTCGTTCTCTTTCTCCGCTACCTCCCATGGTTCACACCCCCTCTCTGCCTTCTCTCGCCCTATTTAACCTCTGCTGCTCTCTTTTCCCATTGGCCCTGCTTGATCCTCCTAACGGGCTCAGTTTCCTATCACTTGCTGATTGGGGCGGACAGCCGTCTCCGGGCTTTAGCGTCCACATAGGGAACGACACGTACTGCCCCTCCTTCACCTCCCCCCTCCTACACTCCCTCCGTCTGCCACAATTGCTTAACAGAAACTAAAGGAGAACAAATTGCAACAGGAGGAAAACAATGTAACAAAAGCACTTCATGAATAAAAAAGTAAGTAAAATCAAATAGGCCTAATTCAGAAAATATAATCATGGAGAAAGTGTTATTCTCAACAAACCAGAAACATAAAATGCATCACTTCCTGAGGATTTTTCCCAGGAAAGACCTACCAGACACCGGATATGTAAAACAACAAATACAACAGTGGCGTGTCGTCCACTAGGGGCGCTAGGGCGCCGCCCCACCTGCCGGCCCAAGTGGGAAAAAACTATTCCAATAGATCAATAAGTTTTACAATTGTGGTCTGTATGTGTATGAAATAAAAAATTTATAGTCACATAAATGATATATTCTAATAGAAAAGTGGGATGACTGATGAAAAAACACTGCTTGCAGCCTTTGTCTGAGTGCCGAATAAACTGAAAATGCGTATATACTCTACTGTATGTTGTCCATTAGACAGAACTAGCAGGTAGGTCCAGCTACACAATAGGATCATGAGAATCCTCCATAACCACAGGTTTATTTGCAAATCTACTCACATATTGTATGAGCAGACGGGATGATTTGGATGTTTACTTTCTGTGGTTTCAATACAAGTGACACAGCTTATTTGGGCTGATTCATACCTGCCTGGGTTTGGATGCACGTACACACAAACACACAACATTTCTGCTCCCTTCACACCCACGTTCTGACACTTCAAAGCTGCGATTGCTTTACATATGATCTGATGATAAAGGGAACAACAAATGAATGAATGAAATCTTTATTTTGAACATGTTAAAAAGTAAAATAAAATAAAAAGCAACAACAAAGCAAAAATGGTTAAAATAAAATATAAAAAACAGCAAAGAAACAATATTAACTTAACATGTCCGAAAAGGAGTAGAAAGAAGTATACACTTATTTAATCCTACCCCTTCTCTACCACTCAATGATTAATAAACATAAATTCAATTGACTTCCATATTTATATTCTATTATATCCTAATATGTTACCAAATATGTATATCTTGTAAAATATCTATATATTAATTTAATCACCAATTATGCTTATCCTGTAAGCATATATTGATGCCTAAATTCAAACATATGTAACCCTAATAACAAAGTAAATAAATAATCTTCTTGTCAAAGCCCTTCTTCAACCCTGTACCTTGTGAGAATCATGTCCTTATACCTCTTTTTAAACCGGTTCATGCTCGGGCATTGCTTTAGCTCCACATTCAGACTGTTCCACAGCTTCACTCCACAGATTGAAATACAAAAACTCTTCATTAAGGTAAGAACATGAATAGTTTTTAAATTTAATTTCCCCCTCAAATCTATTCTCTATTAAAGAACACTTTTAGAATATTTCCTGGCAGTAGATGATGTTTTGCTTCATACATTATTTGTGCTGTTTGAAATTCCACAAGATCAATGAATTGAACAATTGAGCAGTTTATTGAAAAATACTTGGAAGCACACACACACACACACACACACAAACGTTTGTATTAATGTACTTGTGAGAACCTTCCATTGACAAGATGTATTAATTCCCCAACCCCTAACACTAATCCCCACCATCTCCACCACATACCTAACCTTAACCCTAACCTTCACCTAAACCTAATCCTAATCCTAATTATAATTATAATCTTAACTTTAAACTCAAATCCTAACCCAAAACTGGCAAAATTTCCTACATTTGGAGGATTTTCTCTCATCTTTCTATTCTTGTAAGGACATTTGGTCTTCCTAAGGATAGAAGTACAAGAAAACACACACACATTCACTCACACACTCAGGCCTATTAACACAGTTTAAAAAAGTATGTTTTCCAAGTAGCCAAGGAAAGACAGATGTCACTGACACTAGTATCTACTAGTATCACGCGAAACTTCTAAACAACCTTCTAATTTAAGGCCAAATCCTCCCTCTTTAACCAACAAAAGAAGCTAGAGCTTTCTTCTAGCCGTTATATGGGATGCCATATTATTCGCCATATTGGAAACAGCACCAGAAAATAGACTATATATGTATAACTGGTCCAATGGTGCACGCAGGATTGGTTGGACAGGCTCTGCTGAAATAAAATGTCAACATTTTAAGGATACCTAATTTGATACACATGAATCTAAAAGATGGAATAACTAGTGTTATACCATATACACATTATCTGCACTACAATGTTTTGTTGCTTTGCAGGGTTACTGTGTAGACATGACAGGTTCAGGTCCAGTGAAGTCTTTTTCTAAACTTAGAGAGACACCTTGTGGTGAGGGAATACCATTTGAGATTTACTGGAATATTTACATGAGTTGAGAAGAAATCTTCATTTGGGTTAACCACTCTCTGTTCATACTGTACGTATGGCCTTCTGCAGACCTGTTACTCTGAACTTTACCCACATTTGCACGTCTGGTGTAAATGCTGTGAATTCAAATACCTCTTACTCAGTGTGCGAAATACCCCACTGCAATTGGGGGGTCCCGCCCAGCAAATGACCAAATAAGAGGAAATCCCAGAAATAACATGATGACAGTGATCTTTTTCTGAATATAGACATATTTGTTTCCTAGATATAATGTGATATAATATACTATCATAAACATATTAGCAAATAAAATAATGGGTGAGTATGCTTTTTATTATTGTTGTATCTTTTTTTTAGACCCCCCAAAACTTTTATTTAGATCATTTCAGGGGTCTCAAGTGTCAATCAAGGGGTCTGAGACCCCCTGGGACCCTCCGTATTTCGCACCTTGCTCTCACTTCATATTCTCATATCCTTATGAGATGTTATATATCGTCACCTTCTTAAAATAATGGCTTAAGTCATATTTTCACGGTTAGAGAAAAACTGAATAAACTGAGCAAAATATAAAGTGACATAGGCCATTATTTCAGGAAGGTGACGACGCATATATCTTGATATTTGTATAATTGGTCACATCTCATTTCATATATATTTCACATCTCGTATATTTTCACATCTACTTTTTCTTTTAAATGTATTTGCAAACTAGATTTCCACTCAGTGTGTTCCACTTAATCTTCTAATATTGGAATTGTTGATTGTTAGGTTGGTTATGTTTAAATACCCCCATTTGCTCTATTTGTATTTATATACCGGTACTATTTTCTTTGCTGTATCCAATTTCCCCACTGGGATCATTTAAGTTTCACATCATCTTAAAACATTTTCACAATTTAATTATTGTGGAACTCAAGAAAAAAGAAAATAACAGTATAATGTATTTTTGTTTATTTCAGATTATATTATAAATCCCATCTTTGTATTACAAAACACTTTCACAATGCACCTTTATCAAACAAAACAGCTGAAAAATGAATGAATAGATAAATGTAATGGCATCGTCTGTCAGGCAAGTACTTTTTCATTCTCACTGCATCTCTCTCCTCTCTCTCTGCAAGTATTGTGTGATATTGCCTCATGCACTTGAAAGGCCTACAACTGCTAGGAGAGATACCAAGAGGTTTCACACACACGCACACATGCACACACACACACGCACACATGCACCCACACAAACGCACACACACACACCACTAGCTGGGAGATGTGATAGGCAACTTGTGTTGTCTGTTGACTGCCGGAGCTTGATATCACTCCATTCAGCCCCGGGGATCGATCACAGTGCATGTAGTCCAGGCAAGAAAGCCAGTGTGTAGTGAATGACGAAGGAAATACCCAAAATATTATACTATCTAACATGCCAAATGCTTATCAGTATTTCTCTATCCATATTTCCCTCATTGTGTGGCTACTTACTCAAATTGTCTCAATCATGGTTCCCAAATCTCATGGAAATGTTTTTTTCTTTCTGGATGTGGATAACATGCTGGTCAGCTGTCAGTCAAAGCCTCTGCCAGCCTTACCTTGCTGCTTTCCAGTGGTGAATGCTGGGAAGTGGTTAAGACTTTGACTGCAATGCAGCCTAAAAGAAGGGTGGAATCAGCAATCATGGGGCAGGGCACAAAATAGAGAGGAGGAGCAGAGTGTTTTATTCTACATCTCACCTCTCTCTTAATCCCAACCTCTCCTCAGGCCTATTGTCTTTGACACAATTCACACAATTTGAACAGTTATAGAGAGGCATCATAATGACGTTATAATGAATAACAGCATGCATTGAAAAACAGTCGTAAGGCGGAAATGAATGATACTACATAACTGGTTTATTTGGCTGCAATTTACCTGATGTATCATTTCCTGACATTGACATCTATCATTAAACGGACCTGAATTTCAAACACATCAATTGATCAATTGAAAACAAAATTCCCATGAAGTCGTACCGTTACCCAACAACTATTTATTGTCGTGTCAACAGGTGATTGTTTGTTCGCAAATACAGCCGAGAGAAGAAAATGTAAAAGCCAGTGCATGTGCCGTTTCTCAGAGCAGAAAACCAAAACCTGAGGATGAATCACACTGGCAGGTAAAACTCAGTGATTGTCGTCAGTTGATGAGAATAAAAAGTCAACTCCCATCAGCAAACTGACACGGTGGAGATCTTGAAGCCATGCAGTAAACAGAATATTGCCTTCGTCAAATAACAATCGCACATGCTTTTCCAAAATCAAACATGCATTGGGTATTTCAGTGGGGTAAAGGAGTGTAAATACTAAATATTTCTAGAGCATGTTACACACTTTTCCAGCAATCCCTTTATTCAGTTGATTGTTTTAAGCAAATGATACGTAAATGAACATAATAAAGTCAATATTAAAAATAAAATAAAATATTTATATTTATATTACGGATCGGCCTCGATGCTGCCAATGCGTGTCACAAAAACCACAAGCAAATTCAATCACTACTACTAATTCAAAGAGCATTTTGTAAACGGTCAATCGTTGCAAGCGTAAACTCAGTCATCACAAGGCTGTGAGTGCAGTTCGGATCACAGTGGTCACGGACAAGTTCAGCATCTCCTCTAGAAGCCACCTCACTAAGGCTTGTAACATAGTTTAGTCACCCATTTGGAAACTTTTGTTTTGTTTTGGGAAAGGGATGTTTTTGTTCGATCGTCCTCTTGGAACAATGACTTTTTTTTATAGAAAAGGACTACCAAAATCATGCAACTACCATTTCATCTTTGTGAAACAAAACCAGTTGGTGCTCTTGATTTCTGTTAGTGCTGGTTGGGAGGTTGGTGAGGTCAGCGTGGGCATTTTAGGCACTGCCATCCTGTTTCAGCCGCTGACTGCGAGCCTTGTAGACCTCAATCAATAAATCTTTGACGTATTGGATTTCTCGTTCCACCGACTCCGCCTTGTCACGAAGCTCCCGGTTTTGTCCCTCCAGGCCGTGAAGCTCCTCCTCCAGAGAGTCCAGCTCTGCCCTCTTACGCAGTCTGTACCTGCAACAGGAAGAATGCGGCTGGTTGGTTTGAAGTTTTAGATGCCTTGCAACTTCATTACAGTAGGTAACAAACACAACCCTTTTGTTATATCAGGTGGATGACTCATACAGTACCGCCCTAGAAATACCCTGCCCTGAAGTCAGATGATATACTGACGATACAATTTAATTCGCGTAGGAACCCTGATTGATCAATTTTTACCCAAATGCAATCTTTTTTCAAATTAGCGATTCCCCTATTAGAACATTTGTAAAGACTTTTTTTTATACATATCCCATTTAAAATAGAATGAACGAAACACACACACACAGAGACTAAAGAGACAAGCTTACAGAAACGGTTAGGTGGGGCTAGATTTGGCAGGCAGTATGGGACTTTCCATAGCCCTCCTACACTCTGCACTGGAAGCATTGGGCTGGCTTTTCAGTCACTACCACCTCACTATGAACACAACCTCACTGCAAATACAGACATCTAGCTATATTTTGTGTAACAATACTTCCCAAAATGTTCCTGAACAAACTAAACCCTCTGTGACCATTACAGTTACAATTATCAATGGAAACGTGGTTGAGTATCATTAATTAATGGACAAAGCATAAACAACATTAAGGCAAAGAGTTTCAATTGAAGAATATGGACATTGTAATAGACATTAATTATCCAGAGCAACATTTTTGCAAATTTGTAACACTTTGCTTAAAGAAAGCAAATGGTTGTATTCATAATTAACCTAAATTAGGTGTTCTTATTAGAAATGGTTAGTGCTTATTGTCATGAACCTTAATAGACTTCTATCAACATCAATGCAGATCTTAATATTACCTGAAAATACTTGAAAACTCATTCAGGAGAGTCATTTATAGATGTTTAAGTAAAGACTTAGTATG
>OMOT01089083.1:0-23736 GCA_900312575.1 Acanthochaenus luetkenii | reverse complement strand
GTAGTGTCTGTGTTTTTCAGTTTACAAAATGTGATTATCATAGAAATTTGTTTTTATACAGATCATATCGACATCGGCAAATATCGGATATCTGCCATGATGGCAATGTTAACATCAGTTATCGGTATCGGTCACAATTTTTGCATTGGTGCATCCCTATTTTTATGTGCTTGTAATGGCTTGGACAAATGTATTCCCCTGGCGTTTGTTTTCTCTGCTCCCGCAGAGGACTATTTGTAGGGGCGGGTGTTTTACAAAACTATCTAGGTGAGCAGTCAATATTCGGATTGCGATACTCTGGAAAGCGCATTTATCGTAGTGTTTCCAAAGCATTTACGATGCCCAATTGACTTCTATTGTAGCCCAGTGAGAGCCTGCAGGAAAACTGTAGCAAGCTCAATACTGAACCGATCATTGAAATTATGGTCTCTACGTGTCAGTTTCAAGGTAGAAAGTCTGCTAATGGGGTCTAAGGTCCAAAATAGCGAACGTACCCTTTAAGAGTATTCTCAGGCCAAAGAGCCATCTAAATATCACTGGGACTAAAACCCAGGAATTATTGGGATGTGATTCAGAAAGAAAGGCTTTAGCTTCGGCTCTTTTCTTCTCCCATTCAGGTATCGCTTCATGGCCATGGACCGACTGGGCAGTGACCTTCAGAAAGTCTGTGAGCGCAGCGGAGGTCGGCTGAGGATGGCCACCGTGCTCCAGCTCGGTCGAGGACTGGTGAGATCAGCTTTGTAGAGAGCAGTTGACTCTGGTCTTTGTATGTCCATTGATTGGTGATTTACAAAGGGCTGAGATAGGAACTACTGAAAGGGTCAAAGGGCACTTTAACAGATAATGACCCCTCTTCACCTTGAGGTTGAGTCAATAAATAAGAGGTGAATGGAACCAGAGGTCACGCTAGGATTTTAAACTGCCGGTCAGAATGTCCGGAATGATTACCGACATATGATAAAAAAACTAGCCATATCTATTTTCAATGCATGAACAACAGGCAGGTCCATTTAATGATGTAGCCTAACAACATATGTTACAGCATAGTATTATATTTTGGGACTGAAAGCTATTTGAAAATAAAGGAATAATATAAAAATGTAATGTAACAGCTTTGTCTTGCACAAGCGGATTCATTATATAAAAATTGCGCATTTGGTGTGCTTGACTGCGTGCATAATGTTTTCTCAACAAAGAAGTTGTCTTGATTTTGTATCATTAATTTATTAGAACAAATTTGTCTTCAGAATTACGAGCAATAACCTCATTTTGAATAACGATTTTAAAATGTCCAAGGCAAATTGCAGAGTTGCGGAAAATAGAAGGAAAAGAGGCAACAACGACGCGTGTAAATTGGGACAGGTGTAGGGTCGCCCTTGAAATGATCTGCGATGTGCTCCACGATAATTAGTACGATCTAGGCTATAATCAAAACCTATAACAGGCTACTCTAGATATTTTTAGAGGGCTTCAATAAGTCATCCATTTTATTAGTAATTGAATAAGTTAAATTACTATATTGCTAAATTATATATATATTTTTTTACCGGCCCAAATGTCCAGAGGGAATTACATTTTCCAGCTTTTGTCATTAAAAAAACGGTCAAAACCGGCAATTGCCAGCCTAACACGACCCCTAAATGGAACATACTTATACCATTTTGTATTCCCCATTATCATTTCACTTGTTTACCTTGCAATCATGGAGTATACAGTATACTTCACCCTTTGTGAGTTATGTAATCTGTTGCTTCTTGTTCTTTACAGATGTTTTCTGTTTGTGTGTGTGTGTGTGTATTCTCATTCTTGTCCTTGCCAGGTGGATGTACTGGAGTATATACATGACAACGAGTATGTCCATGCAGACATTAAAGCTTCCAATCTGATGCTGGGTCACCGAGATCCGGAAAAGGTTAGCCTACAGTACATCACCACTAGTTACTATACAAGTTCATAGTAGTATGAAGCCTATTCTTTGTTTAAAATGAAGCTACAGTAGCTACACAAACTGCTTGCTAAGCAACACATAAATACTGGTATGAGTGGTGATTTTCAGTTAACGCACATTCATATTTAAAGTATCAAAGCTGTGCGTTGATAGGGTATTTTACAATGGCTTCAACTGTAACTCAGCCAATTGGAACAGAGGAACAGAACTAGGGATGGGTATCGTTAGGATTTTATCGATACTACCTGTACTACTCTTATCGATACTGCTTATCGGTTCGGTACTTATCGGGGGCACACAATCTTTAGAAACGTAACAACGCGCTGTTAAGTTTCTATAATCATAACGAGTGCTGTCATTGCATGTTATTAATATTATTGAAATGACAGTTATGTTTACAGTGATATATTGGGGGGACAAATAACCATTTTCCCAGGATAGGCGTGTCCCCCCCGGGATTTCCGCCTATGACTGTACCGTATGTGTGTGTGTGTGAACGACTGTGTGTGTAAGAGTGGAGCACAGCCTCTCGCGCAGAAAGAGACAGAGAAAGCGGCAAATTTGATTATGTTCGGGATGTTTAATTCCTCGAAAAACACATTTGCCACATTATAAATCTCACTCCATAATATTTTGAGTACCTACCGATAGCAGAACCGATAACGTCGGATCTTATCGATACTCCGGTTTTTACTAATTTAGAACCGGTTCCCGTTTAGAACCGGGTTTCGGGGGGGCATTCCTAAACAGAACTATCTATTTTATAAGTGTTTGGTTTTTTTAACTAGCTTGTAGTTTTGATAACGCTGAAAAGCCATGTGATCAATTCAGACATTTATTTTGTTGAATGACTGTGTATTGTGTGCTGTAGGTCTACCTAGCAGACTATGGTCTGTCCTACAGGTACTGTCCTGATGGCGTCCACAAAGAGTACAAGGAAAACCCCAAGAAGGGCCACAATGGAACCATCGAATACACCAGTCTGGACGCCCACAAAGGAGTCTGTAAGTGTCCGATTCAGACAAACAAATAAACATTACAGTACAGATTGTGTACAGTCCCACGGCACACCTCATTATTGATAGGTTTATTTGAATGTGATCTCAGCTTTCTGGTTCCCTAGTTGATCAGCTGCCTTCATCTCTTCTATGGAGGATACAATAATGTTAGCAAACATAGCTTATAATATATATATATATATATAAACACTGATTGAACATGCTTTATTACGACTATAAAAAGATCATCATACATACTGTATACTTTAAAATACAATAAAAACTAGCAACTTTTTAAGTATTTCCATGAAAAGCTTGACCACAATTAATTGTGTCCTTAAAGCAAAAATCCACCTAAATCTGATTCACCTAGGCTATGTGATTCTTATGGCCTTAAACTAGTCAGATCTTTCAAACATGAACACCTCTCTCACAAACCAGACAACCAAGGATGTAATGTTTTGTCTTCATGAGACAAAACCTGGAGTTGTTTCATTGTTTCATAGTGCATTGAATTTAGATGAAGAGTAAGGGCTTAATTATGAAAACATTCCCACATTATTAGTGCATGCTATCCAAGTGCCGTGCTTAGTGATTTTATATAAACTAATGACTTTCAAATGCAAGTACGCGTATTAAGTGTTGGGAGAAAGGTATACATTCCCCTAAACGTAATAGCACTGACAGACCTTCAAAAAACCCCGATTCCATTAGGAATAGATTGAGGTTGATGGTGTTGTCTTAGAGAGCCCACGCTTGCCAGTATTTTGGTAATTTGACAGAAATCCAGATTAACCTTACTACATATGCTGTCCTTTCAGTTTATAGTCTTTGTTTGTCAATACATGTAAAATAGCCTCTCCGCCCTGCCACCCTCTGCCTCCCTCGGCTGATATTGGGAACACATTAACTGGCAAATTGCCTACATGCTTCCTCTCTTCATTGACCATCGATTCTCCATCCCCAGCCCCCGCTGAATTCCCCAGCGCCGTCTCCATTTAACAATTCCCTAATTAGCTGAAGTCATAACCTGCATCTTGTATTCATCCCCCATTAATTAAGGGCTTTGATGTTTGGTTAGAGCGAGGCCCGGCCCGCCGATAACCTCTCTGAGCTCTGCACCGACCAACTCCACTACCCACCGGTTCGATATTGGCAGCGAGCGTGGCTCAGACTGCCTAATCGCCACACCAGTGTTTCTATCGGTGCGGTCAATAAATAAGATGGGCAAAAAATGCCCTGTCAGCGATCATTATCAAACGAAAAGCGTGTCAATTTTTCATATGATTTCAGAAGAGCGGGGGAAAGAACTTGGAAAAGGTGTGCTGTTTGAAAATGCTGATGAATGAAGGAACACAAGGTAAATGTATATAAATGTGTCCAGGCAGCAACAATGCTAATCATTGTAGTTTCAATCACAGATCCATGCTTGCTATGTGAAAGCTCAAACACAGGCACAATCACATACACTAGTTGATAATTTAATTGATAAAAAACAACAACATTGTGGACAGCTCTCTCTCATTTTTGAATTGAGTGGTTCCCCTTTACCTCTAGTGTCATCCCATCATCAACAACTAGTCCATGCCTGGGAATGCGTGCGCCACAACAACGTGCAGATTTCCGGGGAAGCGCACACCACTTGCAAAATACCCATGGATGCGTGCGCCACAATTCTACACTTTGCGCAGACTGAGTGTTGACCAACCCATTGAGTAGAAAAACGGATGATGACACACTGACTTGACAGTTTTCCTTGCATTGAACAAACTGTCAGCTAGGGGAAGGTCATTCTCATTGACCTCTCAAATTGTAAGCTTTTTGGATATTGTAATTTTCAATCCCTGCTTTAAAAAAAGGCAAAAGTGGCAGAGTACTCTCTAGTGCTGCATGCAGATTATGACCAACGACGAGACCCCTATCTGCCTAGCCATGACCTCATGACACCAATCCCTGCAAAGATGTTGACAGGTTGCCATGGTGAGGTTTTGCCAATGCAACTTGGGAGTGGCAAGCCTTTGAACCCGGCTCTGCGAAGTAGAAGGGTTAAGAGTGTGACACTACTGCACGCTTTAGGGAATCTGAATAACAATAGGAGATAATTAACAACAGCACCATCACCACCTCACCTCCCTGTCACAAGCATGTGGAGAATGTGTGTGTTTGCATATTTATGTTGGTGTTGCCTATTTGTGTATGGTGCATGAGCTATTCATGCATGCCCAAGTTCCTTTTGAGAGATGTTTGAGTGTGTGTGTGTTCGCGTTCGCACATGCATATACGTATCTACACTGTCCCATGCTATCCCTCATGTGAGGGCAAAATGCATTAAATACAAAAGAACAAACAAACAAAACACTATTGTGAACTGCGATAACGTGCCCAGAGCACGTACAGTGGGCAACACCGCTTAATGTAGTTGTTGATCTTAATTGTAAATCTATTATGTCGCTATGGGAGTTGCAATACTTTTTCCAGCACCAGGGTCACATGTATTTTTCATCTTTATTCTCCTTCAACTGGCACTCAGTTGCAATGAAGTGCTCTGTAATTATTTGCAACAATGGGAAACCACATTGTAATGCTGACTTAATGCGTACTTAACACCCACAAGGGCAAACTGTTGAGCACCGAAGCAGAGTAAACCTGTGTAATCAAAGTAGTTGAGATCGAGAAGTGGAACAGTCAACAACAACAGTTTGATATTTAGGGATAATGTGCAGCTGCCACTTTACTCTTTCGTCTTTGCCTGAAGCCGTTTCATGCACACCTATTTGTTTTTTAAAATACCCATATAAAATCAATTGATGAAGCAGAACAGTCAACACCAGTGCCTTTAGAGGGAGTTCTCTGCATATTGCATATACTCTTTTTCCTTATGACCTTAATGAAAACATGACCTACACTATATAATTTAGTATCTTTTCCTTTAATGAGTTTTACTAGAACGTTTTCTTTCTTTCTGGTGGTGGACTTTGGAAGGAGCAGGAAGCCCCCAACCCATGTCACCGTCCAGGGGGTGGAGGTAGAGATGGTGCACTATTACAGGTTCCTAGGAGTACAGATCAACAATAAACTGGACTGGTCAGACAACACTGAGGCTGTACAGGAAAGGACAGAGCAGGTTGTTCTTCCTGAGGAGGCTCAGGTCCTTCAATGTGTGTAACAGGCTGCTGCAGTTCTACCAGTCTGTAGTAGCCAGTGCACCCATCTTCGCTGTGGCGTGCTGGGGAGGCGGCATCAAGGCGGGGGACGCCAACAGGCTGAACAAACTGGTGAAGAAGGCCAGCTCTGTTGTAGGAGTCAAACTGGACAGTCTGGAGGTAGTGGCAGAGAGGAGGATGAGGGGGAAGATCAATACCATCCTGGAGAACCCCTCTCACCCTCTCCATGATGATCTGAGGCTGATGAGGAGAACCTTCATGATGCCACGTTGCAGGACGGATCGCCTTAAGCGTTCCTTTGTGCCGGCAGCCATTGGACTGTTCAACACGGTCAACACGACCAGCGACCCCTATGCCAGTCAGCTGTAGCCAGCAGCAATTGCTACTATGATGCCTGAATTTCCTTTAGGGGATCAATAAAGTGCAATCTTATCTTACCGGTACTTACTTTTTCCCTAGTTTTCTCACAATATAGTTGTTTTCTTAACAAAGTTATGATGGCCAACAACCAATGCCTAAAGACATCAGCTAACTACATCACTCCTCTCTACGCCCTTCCTCCACAGCCAGTGTCAACCATTCACCCATTCTACCACTACCTCCAGCATTCTGATCATCCTCATTCTGATCAATAACATTGCTTCCCTGCTGGGTCCCAGCAGTTTAGCGTTCCTGGCTAACCCATTTTTTCCAGGCACAACACTTCCTCTTGTTGTGTTCTGTCTCTGGACTGTCCTCATCATCACGTCCCTGCTTCCTGCCATTTGTGTTTCAGCCAAACAGATCTGCACCCACTTTGAAAATGTAATCCGTCGCTGATACTGATGACTTAATTAAATCTGTAATCGGTGACATAATCCATTGGAGTACTCAGTGATATACTTACTTTCAGTTAAGTGTGGACGTAGTTTAGTACATGATGTAGTATACAGTATATATGACGTATATCATGTAGTATGTACAGTATATGACATAGTATATGATGTATATATAGTATGTATATATGATGCTATGTAAAGCCCTTTGAGACATGCTTGTGTAAAAGGGCTATATAAATGAACGTGATTGATTGATTACTGCACACCCGTTACAGTACATGTAATCCGTTCTTCCCCAGCAGTGACCATGCTGCCTCTTTAGACCAGACCGTTGGCTAGGGAGGATCAATGCTGGCTGCGGCTCAGGGAGGATATTTCTCCCCTCTGATGGAGCCAGTCGATAGGTAATTTCTCCGGAGACGTGCCGCAGCCGTTACAGTATTGAGCTGCTAAAACTCCCCGGGCTCGACCTCTTTCGATGGACTTGGTCCACAAGTATTGATGAACTACACACATTCATGCAGACACTCAGAATTTCACACACACACAACTTGTTGTTAAAGAAACGGGCTTAGTTAGTAAACGGGTAATCACACAACTATCAGAAATATTACTTTTCAGTTGTCTATTTTTTGGCCATCTCTCACATTCATTTCTTTTCAAGAGTTTTTTTTTAACCTAATATTAGTTTTTTGCTCTCCTGTCCGGATCAGATCCCTGAATTGCTGAAGTTTTTTGTGGTTATAAGTTGCAAACGTTACACCTAGGTGTAATACACATATTGAGCATATTAGTTCTTCAAAGTGGTGCTTAACACTTTGTACACATCTAATCCGTACATATATACGCTTTGCGCTACAGAGATGACTTGCATGTCACTAACACCCACATAAACACACACAGTACAACAGGGGTCAACAGTACACTATTGTTGACTTCTGTAACATGTGGTAGTGATTTGAGCTCCGACATTTGTATGTTTTACTACCTGACTCCCTGTTCATGGGGGGAAAGAATGGAAGAGAGGTATTTTTTTTGGGTTGGTGAGAACACAGGTTACTCTGCGGCCGTCTGGATCATGTCAGAGGCCACGGGGATCCGGTTTCTTGAAATAGGCCACTGTAGGAGGAAGCAACCCAATATGTCACCTCTACTCCGGAGAACATTTTGTCTAAAAGAGGGAACCAGCCCCAGCTGAGAAAACAAACTGCACCCCCATGATCATGGTCATAATCGTCCTCTGTGCTCCCGCTGTCATTGTGTTTCAGCTCGTTACACACAAACGGCTCTTCAATCAAAAGCAGTGTACTTTTAGAACAGGTTGTCATCTAACTTGGATGTCGTCGACTGCCATCTTCAAGCCAAATAAATATATCCAGTTGTTCGTATGCGAGATATTGCAGTTTTGATGCAAATCGGGTATTTCTGCTGCAGTTTTTTGTTCCTTCTTTGACCGTCTCTTTCTTTACCTCTGTGTACTTTCCACATTATTGAGTATGTTTACTTGCACATCAATACCCTGATTACTGGTAGTAATCAGCTTAATATTAATTATTAGACAGTATTTCGATTACAATTTTGACATGGTTTAAAGGAATGCAATTTCTGTAAAGGCCCAAAATGTAATAATTTACCATAATGTAATAACTGCCCGTAATGTAATAAAATACAATGTAATACAGCCCATAACATAATAAAATCTTGAACCTGTAACGTACTAGCATTTTTGCCTATAATGTAATAACTTGTTGTTTTGGGGTCTTTACAAAGCACCGTACATAATTTAAGATGGAGCGAGGAGATCATTTCAAAATGTATTAATCTTCGAGATTATAATTTTAAGATTTAAGATTACGATTTTATAATTCAGTACTTCTTATGTGAAAACTGTATCCATCCAGACATACTTGTATAAAAAGGGCTATATAAATAAAGATTGATTGATTGATTGATTGATATCCAAGGTAAGTAACTGCTGTGAATACTTTTCTCTGGAATGTTAGTCCACAAGTTGTATTGTGTATTTGTCTCTACCCTGCAGTGACATTTTAAGGATTGGCCTAGACTGAAGTCAGTTTTTTGTCTTTTGCATAGGACACCTCTGACATTTTGTGATGCCATTCATTGAATATCCTGTATATGCTAGCATGAAAATAGATGTGGACAATACCCTTAACTAAAACCAAGGGCACGGGATGGAAAGGAGTCTCTTCAAAAGCAAACGGCATTCAGTCCAAAACATTACAGGAGGTCTCAAAGTTCTCCTGGCCTGCACCCCTCTCATAATGGCCACCGAAACATATACTATAAGCCCATCCCCCATAGCATGATCCGCCAATCATAATAGTCATTACTCTGAGAGACTGTGACACTACTTTTTCTTCTTGGTTGTTGCTGTCCTCATCGGTCATGTCTATATACTGTCAAACCCCGCCTCTTCAGTGAACAGACATTCATTTATATGAGAGTGTTGGGGATTATTTATGTAAAAAAGGAGTTGTCAGTTTGAAAAATCAAGAATAATCTGAACCTGGCATAAGGATTTTGTTATTTATTTAAAAAACAAAACTTGTTCTGATCATCTTTCTGTCTCTACCTAGCTCCTTCTAGGCGTGGTGACCTCCAGGTTCTGGGTTTCTGTCTTCTCCACTGGCTGTGTGGGTCGCTTCCCTGGGACGATGTTCTCAACAACCCAACTCAGGTCCAGGAATCCAAGGCCAGGTAGAGCATCACATCTCCACCCTCCACCCCTCAAATCCTTCACTTTGTTCCAAATTAGACTGGTGACTGGTACTCTGTTAACAAAGTTGTCCATTTAGAATGACTAGCTACTAGTAGACCAGCATTGAATGACCAATTATTTAGTGTTGAAGACCTCAATGTACGTTTACTGGCACAGGATTGAAACCCCGGCAGTGTTTATCCTATTGCCTTCCACTGGTAATTATCTCCTATTATAATTGTTTTCAAATGCTAAGGGGACTGCCAACCCTCCTTTGAAAAACCTAACTATTGACATACAGTATTTGCTTTAATGTACTTAAGTTTTAAAAGCAAAAAATAAACATTCTATATGAAACTTCAGTGCTTAGGACCATTCAGGTACATTAACCCCAAAAGGTTATGTTCTGATCACTTCCACTTACAATCAGCTGGCTTGAACCTTGAAAATGCTGCACCTTTTGAATATATAGTGCTTTTCGTATGTACCCTTTTTGTAATTGTACATATTAGGTAAATGTATCAGAATAAAAGTAGGATGTTTTGGGAAAAGGTTAAGTAAAAGTCCTCTAGCAGTAAAGTACTAGAGCTGCAATATGTTTGTTGAACATAGCAATTTTGATATGGATTTGTGGACTGCAGTTTGAATAAAATGAAGATTTTCTCTGACATGGAACTTGATATGTAGGCGTGAGATGCGGCACAGCACATGAATACCTTATTTAAGAAGCTGTCTAAAACACCTTTCCCTCCAAGTAAAACGTAAGAAAAGTCACATTTGGAGTCAATATTGCTATTTCAATATATCGTTTTTTGCAGCCCTCACAAGTACTTGGTATAGTTCCTCTCCACCCCTGCCCTCCACCTACAGTGCGCTGCGCTCTTAGAGGCTGGCAGTGTATTAGTCAAGCTCCTTGGCTGTCAACTAAACTGACTGAGAGTATTACAGCCTGTAGGGTTGTTTGCTTTGGCTTGGATTCAGCCTGCTCTCTTGGTGCATTCTTCTCACCTAAAGTTCTGCATCTTAAGTCTCTCTCTCTCTCGTTTCATCTCCTCTTGCTCTTCTCTCAGACTGATGGATAATCTGCCAGGCTCGGTCCAGCATCTGTCGGCGAGCGGAGCCAGCACAGGTAAGTGAAGATCGCAGAGCATCATCATCTTACTGGACATAATTCACATTTGTTAGGTTAAACTGAGTTGAGTATTAGACTAGCCTATGGAGGAAAGAGACAGAGCCAAGACTACATCAGGCAGTGGGTTGACATGCACAGGATAAAAGCTTGTGCACACAAATATTCCTGTATACATAAACAAGATATTCTACAAATTACCATGGCAAATTACTTTTGAAAATATAGCAACAGTACCTGATGATGTTCTTTACGGTGACTGTGGGTACAGCAGTGATGTGTTGGCGGTAAAGAACATCCTCCAGGGTATTACAGCTTTTATACAATGGTTACCAATTAATGTTTACTGTCTAGAAAGTCCTCAAAGTAGTATTCATACATCAGGACAAAACAAGAAAGATCACCAACAAGCTTCATGGTTACCACAAGTTTGTACAGCACCCAACAAAGTATAGTTAGAAATGCTTTATGGGAATTATCAGCACAGTTGGAACATGTCTTTGACCAATGAGATTGCTTGACTGAAAGTACACGGTATTCAAAGTATCATATAACCGAATAATCTAATTGTAAATAAGTCTAGAAGTTTAACCTAATGAACCACACCACAGTTCACTTTGAGGAGGACTGAGACCTGCATTTTCAGGCGTCTCAGTGGAGTTATTTGGTGTCACCTGGGTTCAAATCCAAACATGCATGGTGTGAACACGCCCTTAGAATGGACTCATGTCCATTTGACAAGAGCCAAGACGGACGAGGCTAAACGACTCAAATCCTCATCCTGCCAAAGTCAGAGCCACGCAAACCTTTCTGCCCAGAATAAAGCTCTCCTTCGCTCCTTGTATCACCTGAACCGCCAAAATAACTTTCTATCAATTAAACAGCTGTTCCATTGACATGCCTTTCAAAGTTTGTTGTCGTATTTTATCTATCCTCTTTATAAAGAGAGGTCACACCTGTGTGAGGGCTTAGTGTGTGATGTATGGTTGGGACTGGGCGCTCCTTTGCTGACAAGGCCCCGGCTGCCCGCCGCAGATAAGACTCAAGGCATGCATCAACTAAGAGTGTGTGTGTGTGTGTGTGTGTGTGAGAGAGAGAGATGCAAGTTCTACCACACACGGTAGACGTCATAGACGTCATCCGCCAGTGTGTGATACATAGAGGCTATGACACATACACAGCCTAATACTCCCTATGGCTAGATACATTGCAACGCAATGCAGTATCTGGACTGTAAGACCTTAAGGTACACCCAGCCTTGTTTGGTATATGACTTCAGTCTCACAGCAGCGATTTCATACTGATACCAGGCTAAAATAAGGTATGGTATCAGAGTATTTCACATGTACTAAAATCTGATATTAAACGGTTCATGTAACATGTCACAAATGAGAGCAGATTACTTTTTTTTACCAAAGTAATATATTGTTTAAGTAATGGATCTGATCATCCAATACTCTGCATAGGATATTTGAAGTTTAACAGTTAGAATTGTATCAGTGGGGATCTTCTTTTACACTCTCACTCTCCTTGTCTTTAGATGATGTGGCCAGATTCCTCCTTTATGTGAAATCTCTGGGCTATCAAGACCGTCCAGACTACCAGAAGCTCAAGGACCTGTTGGCCAGCAGTGGCAAGGGAAGGCTTGACTTCTCCAGGCCCCAAGAAGAACCTGCAGGGGGGTCGACCACCAAGGTACTAGAGCCTGCTGTCAGGGGCAAGGTGAGAACATTAGGGGGGCCGGGGACTAGTGTCCAAATGTCTATTAAATTAATCAATGTACAAGTCAGACTTAAAGTTGTAATCTGCAGGATCTTTTGTGTGTTTTGTCATGTTTGTTGCTAAGCGCTCATTGCTGTGTTGTTTCTGCACTGCACTTCCCAGAGACCACCTGTCAATCAGTGTGTCCAGTACTGTGACTTTCTCATTAGATTTTTGGTTGATGAAGTTTGAGTTTCTGTAGGTGGTGCTCTTTTCTTTGACTGTTCAGCCATGGTGGCTATCACTGCTCATATCACTAATTACCCAGTTCTTCTGTTTATTCCAAACAAACTGGAAACATAAAACACATCACTTCCTGTGCACCAGAGGATTTCTCCCAGGAAAGACCTACCAGACACCGGACGTTTAGAACAGGAAATGTAAAAGCTTTCATGAACTGGATGTAGGTTGAATCACTATTGACATTTATTTACATGGAAATGTTGCAGATTATTATACGTTTTGGGACTGTGACCTTCAGTCGGTTGTTTTTACTCTTACTATTGCTTTAGGCTGGTTTAATATGGGCAGCAGTAAAGGCCCATAAAAAAATCTCCATGTGAAATCTGTGTTAAACTGTAGATAAGTCAACAGCAGAAAGGACTACCTCAATTTAGCATCTGCTAAATGCTGTAATGTAAAGTATCTTGTAATACGATAATCTGAGACTTCTATATGGAGAGGATAGCGTGCAAATTAACATGGACCAGATGGTCAAATTTTACCTAAATGTACATATAGCGTTGTACATAAGGTACTCTGATTTATTAATGCGTGTGTGGGCAGTGCATGTGTGTCTTCATAGTCCCACTACAGGAAATTCACACACTGATGGATAGCTTGAACCTTGTCCAAGACCCCATTCGATCACAGGTTTTTATTTACAACACAAATAGAGACAGTCAGTGGGGAATATTTAACATGAAATGTGTGCATTTTAAAAAGAACATGCAACAACTTCAGCGACGCTCAAGATGTTGAGTCTCTTAACACTAGTGTGGGGAAACGTGACTGTTGTGATGGGGAGGGTTAACCTGCCCCTGACCCAGGTGGGAAGGGTCTAAAACTGGAGGAGGGCCGTGATTCTTCTGAAATTCACCAGAATCACTTCAGTCCCTTCCAACAGCGGCTAACTTGACCCCTCGGGCCCTGCGAACGCCCTCTCAATGGCCCAATCTGAAGAAGTTGATGGCATACACTTTACACAGCACAGGATGTCTCCAATTATGCTCCTCGTTTCCTCTCCTCTCCGTGTGTCATTGCATTTCCATGCTAGAGTGCTGGCCAGTTTGATCCCTAGTTAAACAGAAGTGGCCATTTACTGAGGAGTAAATGTCACTGGAGATAAAGGCCATTGAATGGTCATTTTCAGTGAATCATTTGTCACTATTGTCATTTCAATATATTTTATGGCTGATATGGTTATGTATTTAGGCAAAGTTGCCTTAAATTGGTCAAACTTCCTAAACAATTTTAAGAAAAGTGTCATGAAAATAAAATTGCTATACAATAACAGCCATCACTTATTAATTTGGCAGTTGGAACACGAAAATAAAGCAATTTTTGGCTATTGAGGTGAAGAAAACATTTAGTTTTTTGAACAAATCAAAAATATTGTGATGATTCCATTTTGCTGATTGTTATTGAATTTTAGAGCAAATTTCTGTGGCTGCACACTTCTCAACAGAAGTCAAATCCAGTCATCTAAACCAGTGTGTTGCTCTGAAGGTAGTTGAGATAAGCTGAAGAAGGCCAGCTCTGTTGTAGGAGTCAAACTGGACAGTCTGGAGGTAGTGGCAGAGAGGAGGATGATCCTGGAGAACCATCCTGGAGAACCCCTCTCACCCTCTCCATGATGAGCTGAGGCTGATGAGGAGAACCTTCAGCCACAGGCTCATCCTGCCACGTTGCAGGATGGAGCCCCCCTCCCCCTGTAGCTTAGACTGGAGTTGTTCACATTAAAACATGCAGATATTTCCAATCTGTAAACTGGCACCAGCAACAAATCCTCCAACCATTCTCTCAACAGAAGGCAGGACAAGCCAGAGGGTCCTCCAAACCCAAGGTGGGAGGTGACGAAGAAGAAGAGGAGATGAAGCCCAAACCAGTGCCAGCTTGCTACATAAGAGGACCACCCCTTACTAAACAACAGGTAAGGACTGACAGTTTAAGTCCGATCAAGCGCCAAATGAGTTCGGTTAAAGTTTTCAGATGAGTTGCTTTCAAAAGTCATCATCTACAGACTAAGCTGGAGTGTTGTGTGTACTTATGGTTATGGACACTACAGATTGTGCTTTCATACGTTTTGAAGATTGCCTTTAGAATGTACTTGGAAGTGCTTTGGCTTTTAAACATTTGGGCAGTTCCTTGGCTGGCGGCATCAGTTGCTAAAGGGACACAGTAGTTGCACCGAAATAACGTTAATCACAATCCAAATCAGAATTCAATGCACTATCATTCATCATATTTGTAAAAAACTGCTTTTGAATGTGGCCACTTTATCAGTTGACACATCAGGGCACATTTAGGGTGCAAACACCAATACATGTTCATCACATAAATACACTTAATGAAACACAATCATTCAGTCAAATTTGCCACTAAATACTGTCCTTTGCTTATAGAAAGCAGGAAAACCTTTGGCTGGTGTCAGGAGATCACCCAGAACAAAGCTTGAACTTGTGGAGGCTGATAAAGACGATTATGATAATGAAGATGATGATGCAGAGGAGGAAGAGGCGAGAACCAAGCCCATTGCTGCGTGCTATCTCAGAGGGCCTCCGACAGTCCCCAGACCCCAGCCTAAACAGTCGGTGAGGCCAAGGCGCTAGACCAGCCTTACATATGGAACTCCTTGTTTTTAATTAGCTGATATTACTGACTTGATTATTACTACTAGTTTAACCCAAATTCAGATTAATGTTACAAAAGGAAGTATTTGATTGTCAATAAGCCTCTAATTGTAAAGACATTCTTGCTGTGACTCAAGTATACAAGAACATTACGAAGAACTACAAAAGTATTTAACTGGCACTGAATCTTTAGTTTATTTAAAGCTGTACAAGTGTAAGAGTTCAGGTCAAATTGAAAAGGGCAACCACTTGAATTGCCCTCTTCAACAGAATATGAAATCCAAACAGCCCGTCAAAATGGATCACGACCTCACCGTGCCCTCAGCGAGACAGGAAGTCAAACGTCTCCACCCATTCAGAAAAACACACATAATGGCAAACTGTGACCTCAGGAGCCAAACACAGATCGACTACATGGACAGATGTGATGGAATGCAACTCGACCACAGGGAGGGCTACGGTCCGACACACAGCAGCCATAGACGATGGTGTTGCAATGATCATTGTGGTCAACGGGACAAATACAGACGCAGCTTTGGTGAATGGGAAGGGTCCCTTCTCAAAAGCCCAAGAGAGGAACCTGGGCCCAAACAGAGGAGTGGACTGTTCTACTGTTCTGTGTTCATGGGCTTCTTCCTCCTCCTGGCTGCTGTAGTTGCCTTGAGATAAGGAACAGGATCGGTGTCGTTTCTCCTGACCCCCAACCAATAGACATATTTGGTCTTGTGCTTCATGGAATTTGTTCTAATCATGTGCCAAGATGTATTTAAAATTGTTAGTCTTTCAGCTGACGTTCTTATCTATTGTGACTTAGAACAAGTGAGCAGGTAGGGGACCAGTATCTTGCTCAAAGGCAGGACACATGGCTCTTGCCTGGATCAAACCGGAGACCCTCTGGTTATGGGACGGTCTCTATGATCGCAGACGGGAACACAGCCCCACTTCTCAAGATGTCTGTGCTGTCATCTTCACAGTAATAGGCTGAAACACAAACATAATAAACACAGTTTTAGACATGTTAACCCCAACGTAGCTTGCCTAGCTCCTAAATGTTACACAAGGTTTATAGACTTAAGTCTATTGTGCCTATGAAATGTGCGGTAAGACTGATCACTTCACAATAAAGCATAAAGTGGGTGCTCACTTGTGACTGAACTGTAGCTGTACTTGAAGGACTACACTTAAACACATTACACATACAACCGTCTATGACTTCTAACCAATTATGTACCGTATTCACTGGCAGTGTACCATGTATACTTACTCCTTTATCACATTGCGAACATACTCAGTAAAATGTATTGAATGCACCCGGCAGACTTTTAGAAGAGAGAAGGCTATAGAGCTGTGCTAATTAAGCTGTGAACATCCATTGACTCTCAGAGGAGTGAAGCACTGAAGAATGCCGTCAGTTACACTGAGGTACCTTGCTGCAGTAAGGACACTCTCCAAAAACAATGTTGAAGCTTTGCCTGCTGGAAGGGAGCGCTCGCAGCCACTGAAAGAGAAAGAGGCTACCTCATTACTATATAATATAATATCTGGCAGATTTAATTGTCAACAATGGGATTTGACTGATATGGGTTTTAGAAGGACAATACAGATACCAATATTTATGGATTGAAGCTGCCGATAGCTGATATTTGTGCTGATAGTATAATTTACGTTCCCAAAAAGTCAGGGTGGAAAAGCCTCTGAAACAGCATTTAGACCATCATGGGACACTAAAACTCCCCATTGAAACCCACGATGATGATAATAATGTCTATTAAAATGCAAATATCGATCCAATACATCGGCAAACTGATATCTATCTAATCCTAGTTAACATAGTTCTTAACCTCTATGCTGGTTCGATGCATTTTGCCAGAAGAGCACTGATGATGTGTCACCTGCATTATAGACAAGTTGTATGTTTTGGAATGCCCAATGAAAGTGCTTATGACTGTTATATGCATCTTTCTATTCTGTTGCATAACTTTTTATTGATCTGCAGTGAAATTAGTGCTAATTCCCATCCCTAATAAAAATGCATTGTGAAAACGCGGTTAATGTGAGAGGAGGCCCATTGACTGGTGTGTGTACCTCGTTCAAACATGCCTGATGGAAGGGCTGGCCACAGCGAGGGTCATTGCACACCTGATCAGGGATCGCAGCTTCCAGACGATAAGAGTAACAGATCCCACACTCAACGCTGAAGCTCTGCACAACACACACATAATTAAAGTAATTAAAGTAGAAATATTCAGCATGAAGATCCGGGTGGGGCTTCTGTAACTGGGTGCTCAACCCACTCAAGTGATAAATAACCCTCTAGTTAAAACTCTCCAGTGCTGTTGGTGACATCACCTTTCACTCTCTCTCTCTCAGCCCAGCGTCTTTTCTTATACATACAATCTGCGCTCGTTTGCATTTTGCCGTAATGAGAAGCTCCTGTTTTTCCGGAGCTATCCATTAAGAGGATGGCAGGTAAAAAAAGAAAGGAAAAAAAAAATCAACATCTGGTCAACTCAACTTTTTTGCGCTGCTCTGAATGTTAATGAAGCCGAGGCATTAATCACTGCGAAGACAGCGGATAAACACAACGCCCTTTCAACCCATCCACAGAGAGGGGGAAAAAATTGTTTTGTGCGTTTAAAGCGATCTTGATAGAGCAGAGAATTCTGCCATCTTTGTTATTCTAATGAACCCAATTAAAGGGGAATTTGTGCCCACGTCTTGAAAGAAAACCCTCACATAATAGAGAAATAGAAAACAAATAGCAATAGACAGAAAAATAGGCAACACTATGTCCACCCCCTTATAACTTCAAGCTGAAACGGACACAAACAATAGTATACATGCATGCATAGATGTGAACATACACAAACACACACATAAGGCTCGCTAGTGGTAATCATGATGGGAACGGACATGTTTGAAATGGAAAGGGGGTAACTGTGTGACATACAGATTTTTCGTGGGTGGCAGGTGACGGGAATTCAATCTCCAAAACATCCTGGAGGTTGTGCAAGACGCTGGAGTCCGGGTTCCTGCCAGCAGACCACAGACAGCTCCTTCACACACTAATTAAACACATGCAAATGAGCCTACAAAGACACTGCAGGATGATTAGGAGACTTCCACCATTGGTATAAACATTTTTAAAAGCCCGAGCATTTCTGCTGCTTAAAACGGAACGGTGGTGGAGTGAGATTTTTCTGAGATGTGTCATGCAGGGAAAACCTGTGAAGTTTAAAGTCTCAGCCTCATTTCAAAATGAAGAGTAATTACGTCTTTTTCCAAATGATTATCTATTATTTGGCCTGAGAGTCTAACTGGTATGCACGGTTTGACTCTGGTAACCATCACAAACGTTAAGACACTGCTAATGCCTGTGCATAGTAATGGCGAAAAAGAACCCAAAGTGAAAGCACGACTAAATGTTTTGGTTGATGAAGAAAAGCAACGGGAGTTCATCTCTCACCACAAGTGCATGTTGCCGTTTAGCTTGTTCATCAACGGCGTCACCACTGCAACGAAAAAGGAATACAAGTAATGAAAATATTTGCATCATGTCCTCGCTCTTTGCAAACGATTTATTCAGGGTATCTGCAGGTTTCAGAGAGCCAAATCGAACACTTATTAAGACCCGTTTGATGCTACCCGGGTTTAATTGAAATTCAAAATAAAGAAACAAAGCTGGCAAAAAGCAGCCGACTGAGTATAGCTAATGGAAGTTGTGAAACTATAAATGGGCAGTAAAAACAAGGACGACAGACATGAAGTCCAACTGTGTTCAGTAGATATAATGCACTAACAATTTATTTTAAGATATGTTCCAGACTTTTTAAGGACCATTATTGTATAAGCCCTCAGAAAATTAGACTGTCTTAAATATATACCCCACATAACCCTCAAACAGTGTCTCTTATTTGACAACAGCCTGGTTCACAGCAGACAAGAGAGTCACCACTGTCGGATATGAACCATCATTACTTTCTCTGTGCCACAGGGGAGCTCTGTCTCCATGCAGCGCTCATCACTTTAACTGTTTGTTATTCCTACATGCAAAAAGCAATATTTCTGCGCGACCCCTCATATTTGAGGGTCGCTGCCTGCCTCCCGTCTTAGTGGCGGAAGTGTGTGTGTGCGTGTCTAATATCTTTGGAGTTGCATTGCTAGGCAACTGGCTAGGAGTTGCGTGACCTTGGGTTTACAGAAACAATCAGACAATTGACGGGGACTTAAATAGAAAGCGCCAAACCTCGCCAGCTGGCTCCGGTGAATGGATGAGAATGAAGACGTGCCATTCTGGAAACAAGTCCTCTGACATGAACACAGACTAGTCAACACAACCAGTCAGGTAGTAGTCGAGAAATGTAGAGTTCAACGCTGAAATAATATTTACATCTGATGACTTCATCAGTGATCATTATCACTGAAGGATGGGTAGAAGCAGTATTTGTACCGTAGTGCTTGGGTCGAGCCAGTGGTGAAAGGAAGGATACAGTATCTGCCTAAAGTGATATAAGCACGCTCAGGACACGCCCATTCCCATTAAGTCCTAAATTCACACTGCAAGAACAGGAGGAAGTACATGAAGACTTGTAGCGGTCATTTGTAAGTCTGCTGTCTGCCAGTTAGGTCACAACTTTGGGCTGATCCAGTCTGCTCTGCCTGTCATTTGCAGTTAGGTAACAATTCACTTCAAGCTCACAAGGCTTTATGGGCAGATGATGAATGTATTATAATCAGAATATGATATAACCTTCTATAATAGTGTGTACATTTTGGAGGTGCAATAGTACAGATACACTTATAATGCTCCTGCACTGCCTCAGAATGCACTTTGAGGTGTTGCCATGTCTCTCAGGGTTACCCACCATGCTCAGCTCCCAGCAGGCAGCACTCTGGCAGCATCTTGGGATGTCTGGGATCCACCTCCACCTTGATAGATACATTGCTCCCTACACACAGCAACAATTTTCTTGTTTTTAGTACATAGATTGATTTGTGCCACTGTATGCATGCTATTTATTGTTGATTGGCTGCATGACAACTGTCCATTGGGGACAATGAAGACCTACTGAACTCAACTGGGACACCTAGGTTGAAAGATGAATAAATATATTATGTGACAGCACAGACATAAGAGACTACAAACTTAGGGGGTTGTTCACCTCTTTTACGCTGAAGTGAATGGGGACAGACTGGCGGTCTGGAAAGTGGTCTCATTGAACAGAGATTTCTAAAGCTGCGAAAAGTTCAAGTTCAAGACCACATGATGTTGACTGCTTTTTTGTGAACCAACCAATCACAAAGAAGAGAAAGGGTTTCACACTTAGTAGGCAGCTGATAGTTTTCAACAACAACCTGAATGAAAATGGAGAACGTAGTGGTAGAACATTTGGTAGTAGCTGTTACTCTGATCATAAAGAGTTAGTATGAGTGCCCATTGGCTGTGTTGTGGGAGTTTCTGCTAAGTAGGGCTGCAACAACTAATCACTGACATCGTAGTTGGGTCTACTTTTTAAGTTAGGTCTTGCATGTTGGCAGCGTAGTGACTACGTCACTCCCTGAGATAATGAAAACAACGCAGTTCCACCGGTGGAAACGCAACAACCCAAATCTTCTAAAGCATGGGAGCAGTTCACATTGAAATCCAGTTCACTGCAAAGTGTGCAAAACAGAACTTAAATGCCACGGGAGCATGACGGTGATGCATGAGCACCTTAAAAGAAAACGCGTTGGAACCATGGAGGACGAAGAGGGCTCAGCACGGTACGTCGGTAGGCTACATAATCCTAGTCAAAAGAAACAAGCGAGTCAATGTCTGCTTCTCAGCGAGCTCCGTTCATCACAAATGAAACAACTGGCTTCATGGCTTGAGTTGCATTTTGAAATCTTTCGTGGTTAAATCGCGTAACGGCACCACAAAACCAGTGGGCTAACATGGAGTTTGTTTATAGTCTTAACAGTACATAAGATTGCCAACGTTAGCTAACTAAAGATGGCTTGCTACTAGATTCCCTAACCAAGTCTGTCTTATCTATTGACTCTGTCTCTGTCCCTCCCTACTGATGCACCATGGCATTAATGGCAAAACTGTTCTATATATCTATATATTGTATACATAGTCCTGGAAATGAAATTAATCTTAAAAAATATAAACAGATTAATTGATTATCAAAAGTGTTGCCAAGTGTCTGAAAGTTGTACTATCAGCTATTGCAGCTAGTCATTATAGAAGCAAAGTGCGTGTCACGTGACCCGCTTTTCATTATCAGCACAAAATGTGGTTGAGGCAGTGCTGTATCAAGATAAAAGTAAGGAATGGTGTGACCATGCCCTAATGGGTGAAATCTGTCTGCATGTGTGACACAATACCGATAGCGATCCGTCTCATGGTGTCGGCCCGGCTGGGTTTTTCAGGCTCCAGGATCCAGGTCTTGCTGTCAATCTCATCCAGTACTGCCCAGAACTCTACCAGGGACTCCAAAACCAGCAGGAACTGGCTGTGGAGCTGGTCCAGAGTACTCTACCGACCCAAACCAGAACAAAGCACAATGGTCAGCTACATTACTACAGCTTGTCATGTTCAACTTGAATGAAAAAGGCTCCAAGGCACTCCAAAAGCCTTGTATTACTGTATTATGACTAGCCTGCAAAGCCTTTACTTGGCCAGCTCTGAAACTGGTACTTGGAGCCTTTATTGCTTCTCTTTATTGCTATTGAAGATCACTGAGTCCAACCAGCACCCATCATTTTTACCATGAGAAGCAAAGTAGCATTCCAGCCTCCTACTTTTCAGATGTATTCACCTTTGGTACAGCAGGTACACAACCAGGTTCTTATATTGAAATATGTATGATTATTATTATGTTTATGAACATGATCTTTTACTAAATGTATTTGACCTTACATAACTTTAAGAAAATAACTACCGTACATCATTTGATTTCTAAATAAAGTTTATAAAACATATCTAGTTTATGTTTTCTTGCGAGAGCTGTAAGCAGTCATTAAGTAGTTACAGGTTGTAAGTATGTGGGCGGTAATAAAAAGAAGAAGAAAAAACATTAAATAGAAAATAACATTTACTTTCTCTTTTCATTATTGGTTTTGTTTGCCACAATGAGTCAACTTCTTTTATTACAATTGAAAACTAATTATTGTGATAAAGCAGCGATATTTGGAAATATGTTTTAGCCTTGGATTAAAATCAGTTGCTCTGTGTTGAAGTGAGGGGTAAATTAAGCTAATGGAGGTACAGAGTGCCTCCTACAACGGCCTGGAAACAACTGGAAATTGTGAAATTGTGATTAAGTTTATGTTCAAAAGACTGCACTGACAGAGAGTGAAAGGAAGGGGCAGAAAGAAATGAGCTACAGACAACTTTTAAATTTCATTTTTTCAGAATCTCTTCTTTAATTGCAGTACTTTCCGGGTTACAGTGAAATACCATACTGACAGGCTATAAACCTTGGTTGGTTTTTGGTACAACCTACTGCACAGTGCTACTTTCGCAACACATTTGAGGCAATTTGAGAGAATTGAAAGTGCTGATAGTGATTGACCAGTTGGTAAAAATTCAAGCAACTTAAGACACACACACACACGTGCTCACACGGGAGAGAAAGGGAAGCTGATAGAGGTGTGGGAGAGCAATAAAGATGGAACAAGAGGGAAAAAATGAGGGGGGGAAATTAACCAAAGATTATGGGTCATTGTGCCAGCACAGTGCACACAATTAAACATCGTCCAGGTGCTGAGAGCCTCAGCAATTACAGCCCAATTAATGCCAGTGGCACGATTACAGTTGCAGCTCAGGATAACTACACTAGGCCGTTTTTAAAAAAAGAGAAAGAAAGAAGAGCTGGTAATTGAATGTCTGCTGTATTTGAGTGGCAGAACTTGAGTGAGAGTGTAAGGGAGTGATAGAGAGCGAGACTGTATACTCCGTCTGTAAAACCTGCAGTGAAACCTGAAGAAGCTGCTAACCCACCTAAAACTATTTCATTAGTCTGGCTTCCAGTGGAGAGTTTCAGTGTCCAGTGACGGTCTAAATGCTTTTTCAGAGGCCTTTCCATCCTGACGAAACTAAACTTCAGGGGGAAAACACTGAATCCGTTTGGGGGATTTATTTTAGACATGAAAATTGTCAAATCTAAAAATATTGAGTATTCAATCCATAAATGGACTTCAAAAACCCTTATTGTTCAACTCTTACATTTATGATGCTATTTATGACACTTAGAAACAACACACACACACACATACATACGTGCACTACGCTTTATTTTTCTTTCCATTCTAGTTCCACACAAATACAGTGTCACGTCTTGGCCCTGCAACAGAGCAG